>JASVWD011410079.1:0-23280 GCA_031763745.1 Pionus menstruus
CCCGGCAAGGTTGATGAGAGGGCCCGCGAAGGCGGCCATCGCCCCCAGCGCCCAATGCGGGCAGCCTGAAACGCCGACCGCGGCGGCGACCGCATCCTTCCATCCCTGAAGGGTGCCGCCCCGGGCTGATGCCGGAGGCAGGCAGGCCGCGACGGACAGCTCCAAGCTGCGTCCGCCCGGGAGCCCGTGCACCGTGCCGTCCGGGCAGACGAATACGGGGTCCGGATGCCCCTCGAGGTCGTGCGCGCCTGGCTTGCGAACCACCTCGATCTCACGCGACGGGCCGGCGGCGCGCATCAGGTCCACGACGGTCTTTTCGCCGTCCTCCATGGTCCGCCATCCGGCTCCGTAGAGCGTGCCGCGCGTCTCTGCGGCGGCCACCTTGGCGAAGTCCGTTCGGTCCATGTCGACGGTGCGCAGCCGTCCGTTCATGCCCTGTACGTGGAGCCGTAACCCGTAGGCGTCGGCCTGTCCCGCGTATCGCAGCCGGGCAGGCACGCCGACCGGCGTCGCGATCGGCACCTTCACCTCGTGCTGATCGTCACCCTTGCCGACCAGGATGTGCTTGTGCAGCCAGATCTCGTCGCCGAACCATGCGTAGCTCACCTTGACGCCGTGAAGGCTGGGCAGGGGGTAATCGGCTGCGGTCTGATCGAGCAGCGCTTGAGCGTCCTGCCGGGCCGCGTAGGCGGCGATTTCATCGGTCGTGGGGGCGAAGGTTGTCGCGCCCTCGATCCCGGCGCGCACGGTCGCTTCCCCGCCCGCCAGCAGCACGTCGAGCCAATCGGTCTTCGTGCCGCGAGCGCCGGGAAGAGCGACGCTGACCGCGACAGTCTCGCGGTTCCGCATGCCGAAGTCTCTGGCCGCCTGTTCACCGCGCCGCGAGGGTGTTGGTTTGCTGGGCGTCGCCCCTTCGTCCCGGTCGGCCGCCACCACGACGCGGCGTGTAGCCGGATAGACCATGAACCCCGCCACGCCAGCCGCGCTGACACCGGCCGCGACCGCCGTCGCGCCAGCCGCCACGTCCGCCCGGAGCGCATAGGCCAGAGCCGCAGCCGTCTCGATCCCTTCGGCGAGCACGATGGTCTCGGCTTCGGCGACGTCGCCGAACAGGACGGCCCGGCCCGTGATGTTGTCGCCCTCGGCGACCCGGGCCGACTTCTTGGGGTCTCGCGGATAGCCGGCGGCGTTCATGCCGAGGTCTGCCTTGCCCTGGCCGCCGGGTGCCACGTAGATCCGGTGCGCGTGCCGCTTCCCGTCGGCGCCGATCGTCGCGAACACCGCGCACGGGAAGTCCCCGACGTGCACGGGCTTGCCGCCTCCTTTGCCGGCGGGCGCATCGAAATAGCCGAGAGCCTTGAAGCCGGTCGAGGAGGTCGACGGCATCAGCAAGGCCGCGGGGTCGATCCCGAGACGATGGGCGAGGTATTGGCGCGGTAGGCCGTCGTCGCGCTGATCGGCCGGAGGGTCGAGCAGGCTGGCCACGTCTTGCCGCTGGCCGCCTTTGCCGGTCCCCTTGGTGCGGATCGCGTCGGCGCGGCCGGCCAACTCGACGGTGCGGACCTTGGCGGCTTCGAAGTCGAGGCCTTCGCACTTCATCACGACGTTGAAGATGCTGTCGCCCTTGGTGGCACAGGTGCAGAGGGCCTTGGCCTTCTTGCTGTCCCATCGCCAGTCGTTCTTTCCCCCATGATCGGGGTAAGGGCAGTCGATGTGCCCTTTCCCGGCACGCCATTGGATGCCGAGGGCGGACAGGATCTCAAGTTCTTTGCCGAGCACCGCTTCCTTGGCGGCGGGGGTCGAAACAAAGGCCGTGGCATCTGCGCGCGCGTTCATGCCGCTGTCCTTTGAAGGGTAACGAGGCCACGGGCCTGAAGCCGCCGAGCTGCGCGGCGCGCGGCCTCCCGGGTGCGCCAGGTGCCGAAGGGGAAGTCGTCGCCGAGAAAGTGCCAGCCTCGACGCCGGGCGTCGCGTCCGGCGACCATGTGCGTCCACCGGCCGGCGATGTAGGGATGGGCCGCGACGCGGACCGGGATCGGGGTCGTGAGCCTCATGCTGCGGCTCCCGACGGCTCGGGGTCGCGGTCGTGTTGCGGGGCAGCCCCGGCGATCAGCGCGCCGTCGAACAGCCACTCCGCCGCCCTGTCGTCGAGGTTGAGCGACGTGCTGCCGCTCATGGACAGGAAGCGGCGCTCGATCAGCCCGAAGCCGGCTCGGCGCGCGGCAATGAACCATTCCTGGCCGACCTCAAGGCGGCCATGAATGCACCCGGCCTGTTGCCGCTCGATCGGACCCGCTCGCCGCACATGGTGGTTGCGATCGGGGTTCGCGGCGAACCAGGGCGCGTCGGCTCTGTTCGCTGCGATCGTGAGCTTGTTCGGCGCGCTTCCGCAGAGGATCGTGACCGTCATGGGTGCCGCTCCGCTTCGCCGGCCTTGTGAGCCATGCGGGCGATCACGTCCGTCTGCTTCTTGGTGGGCCGCCACCCTCGGCGACCGGCGGCGGCCAGGATGGTGTCGGCGAAGCCGCGCTCCCATGCCGTGAAGGCGTCGAGCTTCAGGCCGGCCCGGAGCTGCCGAAGTACCTCGAGGGATAAGGGCGCCGTGCGGGGCGTGCGCTCACGCCGTGCATTGCGGGCCCGGGCGGGGATCTCAGCCGGTGCGGGTGCCTCGATCTCGCGGGCGAGATCGTGCCAGTCCTGGCCCGAAGCTTTGAGGGTCCGCTCGATCGCGCGCGCCGCGCTCAACGCTTCGGCGTCGACCGAGGAGCCCAATAGCGGGATCAGGCGGGCGAGCTTGCCAGCGCTGGCGAGCATCATTGCGTCACCCTCGTGGGGACGGGCTGGAGCAGGAAGCCGTCGTCACGGGCGCCGAAGCTCAACTCGGCCAGGACGCGCACAAGGGCGTCGCTACCGCGCACCTTGCGGCGGATCGCGGCGAGCTGCGCGGCGGTTGCCGGGCGCTGAGCGGATGGAGAAACTGAAACCGGATAGTGCATGCGCGTCACCTTTTCAGGGTGCGCGGCGCTCGACATTTTCGGCCGGTCGGACTATCTCGAATGTGCTGCAATCGAGAATAGACCGAGCCCGCGCCGGAGCGATCCGCGCGGGTTTCGTTTAGGCGGCCTGCTTCGGCTCTTGCTGGGGGGTTGGATCGGCAAAGCCGAACTGCTTCCGCAGAGGCTCCGAAAGAGCTGCCTTTCGTCCCCCGATCTGAACCGTCTTCAGCTCTCCGCGCCGCTCCGCCGCGTAGACGGTCGGGAGCGACACTCCAAAGAGCTTCGCCACGACATTGAAGGGAACCGTCACGTTCCTGAGGTGGGTTTCGGCTTCGGCCTGGGTCATGGGACAGCCTTTTTAACCGTCTGCATCTGCAAACGAATAAATAGGCCTTGTGTCGAGACGCGTCAATCTTTATTAGATTGCATCTGCGATAACAGAAAGAGCCGCTTACATGTCCGAAGCGACCAAGCCGACCCGAGGCAGGCCCCCGAAGCCGACTGCTGAGCGCCGCCGAAACAATCAGGTGGTGCGGTTGCGCGATGCCGCTCTTAAGCAAGTGAAGGCCTCGGCCGAGGCCAACCAACGATCCGTCAGCGAAGAAATCGAATACCGCCTCGAGCAGTCCCTCGATGCTGAACGCCGCCTTGCCGATCAGAGCTTCGGGCTCAAGCTGGCGCTTCGATCGGTCGAGCGTTGCTGGCAGTTCCTCGAGGAGCGGATCAGCGATCAGTGGGCCGAGCGAGAGAGCGGCAAGGCCGCCATGCGACAGGCGATGCTTGAGGTGATCGACTTCGGCTTTCCGGCCAAACCTCGCGAGGAGATGGAGGAGCATGACCGGGTCGAGTTCGACCAACTGTCCGCCCAAATCGACAAGGTCGTCGACATGATTACGTGGAAGAACACCGACCCGAACGACTATCCCGACAACCATCTTATGCGCGTCGCCCGTCGCCCCATGAGTTTCGCGCAGGCTCACGAGAGCTGGCGAAAGGAGCAGGTCGCAAAGGTCGAAGGCTGACACCTCACCACGCCACCCCGGCCGCTACCCTGCCGACCACGAGCCCGGCCAGAATGGCCGATCGCACAAGCCGGCGCTCCGGGTCGCCGAGCCAGAACGCCAGATCCAGCACGGCCAGGACCGGCAGGAGCGCCACGAACGCGAGGGCGCTACGCATGCGCATCATCCTCGACGTCACGCCCGGCCGCCCATCGCCGTTGATCGTGCGGGTTCTCGGGTGCGCCGAGATCCGGCTCGAGGTCGGCCCCGTCGCGGTGCTCGTCCTCAATCTCCGGTTCGTCGCCGGCATCCTGCTCGCGATCGTCGTTCGCGCCGCGGGCCCACGCGAGCGGAACGACGCGGTAGCCGCCGGGCACAAGCTCGACGACCTGGCACCGGTCCGCCATCTCGGGCGACCCGAGCCAGGGCTCGGCTTCCGGGTCGCCGTCCAGGTCGTCAAGGATGGCGAGCAGCCGGTCTACGGCTGCCTCCACCTTGTGCCGGAGCTTCCGGCGCGCCACCAGCTCAACGGCGCGCGGGTGCGGGATGACGGCGCTCATCGCCCGGCCTCGACGCTCGTCTCGTGTGTCCGGCCATGGCGCTCGGTCTGCTCGGCAATGGCAGCAAGGCGCTTGGCGACCGTGTCCAACAGCTCGCCAATGGCTGCCGCATCTTCACCGTCAAGCTGCTGCGCCGCGAGCCAGCCGGCCCACACGAGATCGCGGGCGCCCCGGATCTCGGTCGCGATTTCGTCAAGAGTTTCGGCATTGTGGCGCTCGCGGGGATCGTGCGCCATGGTCAGCCCTCCACCATCAGAGGGCAGCCGACCGCGCTGAGCACGATTGCGGCGCGGGTGGAGGGCTGCGGGGCGTCAATCCAGCCCGCCGGCCCTCGGCCTTTCCACTCGAAATGATAGCGGTCGCCGGGGAAGCCGAGCCAATGGCTGTCCTCAAGCACATGCGCCTGTTTCAAATCATGGCGCGCCAATTCGAAGGCGACCATCCGGTGCTCGAAGTGAAGCCAGGACTTGTAGGACCAGAGCAGTTCGTCGCTCACCGGCACCGCGGCGGCCGTGGGCTGGCCGATGAGGCTGACGCCACCGCCGATCAGCGGCAGGGCAGCGAGGCCGGACAGGAAGCCCCGTCGGGGCATAGGGGATCGTTCACGCGAATGCATGTTGGTTGGCCTCCGATGATGAGATCGACCGCTTTCTGCACGTTTGTTTGCGGCATCTAACGTGCTAAAAACAAACGTATGGACCTTAACGTTCCATTGCAATACGCAACTTGCTAAAAACAAATGTTGCGCTAGAATGTCGCTATGATCTCGCCTGCTCAATGCCGCGCGGCGCGCGCGCTTCTCGATTGGACGCAAGGGCAGTTGGCCGAGGCGACGGGACTGAGTGGGGTGACTATCAGGGCGTTCGAGGCCGGCCGGCCGGCGCGCGAAAGCAATCAGCGCTTACTACGCATGGTTCTCGAAACCGCAGGCGTCGAGTTCATCCCGGAAAACGGCGGCGGGGCGGGCGTGCGGCTGCGGAAGGCGGGCGAGAGCGCATGACCCGAACTCGCGAAGAAGCGCGACGGTAGGACAGCGGAAGGTGCGCACGGGCTTGGCGGTTGCGTGCGTCAATTATTTGTTGTACGTACACTAATTGACACGACGTGCCGGACTTCCCAGATCAATCATGGCAAGCGATGGCGATCCCAAGAAGAGCGCGGACAATCTGAAGCTGTCGGGTCGCGCCGACCTTCCGTTCAGTGCAGCCGACGAGTTCGACTTCACGACGGCGATCGTCCGCGAGGACACCCGTTTGCACCCGAAGACGGGGAAGCCGTACCCGGAGCGTCGGTATCAGGCGATTGGGAAGATCGGTCGAAAGACCGTGATGTTGGTCTACACGCCGAAGCCCGAACCGGTCGGCTTCAGGACGATCTCGCTCCGAACCGCAAGCAAGAAGGAACGCGAAGCATGGCTCGCCGCTCAACCAAAGCCCCAGAGCTGACAGACGACGAGCTTGCCGAGATGCGGCCGGCTCGGGATGTCCATAGCGCGGAAGAGTTCGCCGCCCTAACCGCCGTTCGGAAGCGCGGGAGGCCGGCCTCGGTCGCCCCCAAGGTGCCGGTCACGATCCGGTTGGACCCTGCCACGGCGGACTTCCTTCGTTCATCGGGGCGCGGCTGGCAAACCAAGGTGAGTTCCTTTCTGGCCCTCAAGGCGGCTGACGTTGTGAAAGCCACGATCCATGCACAGACTGCGCAGGCCGTGCGCAGCGCTACGAAGATCCGATCTCCCAAAGCTACGAGAGCCAAAGCGGCAGGGTAAGGACGCGCTGGGTTCAAGATTGCGGGGCTCGTGAGCCTTTCGCGACCACTGGGAGTAGGCCTGGCAGATGCGCGTCGATCTCGTCCTGATGTGGTTCTGCGCGATGTCGATGGGCGCGGCGACCATGTATTCGATCTACAGCAAGCGCATCAATCCAGGTCTCCAGGCCATGCCACCAAGAATGTTCCTGATCTTGATAACGCCCTGGGCAGTGGCACTTGCTTATGGTCTGATCCTGCAAGCGCTGCGCTGATGCTCGTCATCATTCACGTCCTAGCGCCATGGGGCACGAGCCATTTTTGAGCGCCCGGGCTCCCATGCTGATCCTGTTCGGAGGCCTGCCGGCGGTCGGCCAAGACGACGTTGGCCCAAGCGGTCGCGACAGTAGGCCAAGCGACCTACCTGCGCATCGACACGCTGACGAATGAGAGGCGCAACCGCTCTCAGCTCGCGTGATGCATACGGTCGGATAGCTGGTAAAGGCCGAACAAGGTGATGGTGGCAAGCTGCGCCACAGCGGCAAAGAACACGAACAGATACGCACCCACAACGTAGTGATGCACCGTCACGGGCAGTACTTTGGCGAGGCTCGGCGCGACCACCTGCGCAATGACAACGACGATGTACAGAGCGAAGCACAAGAAGGTGAGATAGCCGAACATCATCGCGAGCAGTCGGCGGCGCGTCAGTTCTATCCTGATCCACTGGCCACGAACCATGACCTCAGCCGTTGGGCACGGTGCCGGTAAAAGCTCATCCATCGTTGTCCGACCGAAAGTCGCCACTGCGGCGAGGGCTGAGAGGTAGAACCCCGGCAGGATCTGGAAGAGCCCCGTCATGATGGACAAGAGGCCCGATGCCCCGAACACAGCGGGCCGAACCGGCAGGTAGGCGAACACGGCCGTGCATGCCGCAGCCGCCAGGAGCGGTAGCATTGCATCGATCTGCCATTTGCTCGCGTCCCTGATGCAGAGGTACGAAACTGGCCGAAGCAACTGATACCGAAGCATCTTCGCATCCTATCTCGTTCTTCTGTGCTCCTCAAGTAAAGAAAGCATCCCAAAGCGTATAGGATCTTGGAAATCGTCGAAGGCATCTGCAACGGCCACGCCTTCAAAAGTGATCGGCTTCCGTTTGATGTATCCTTCGCTGATTACGGTGCCGTGCTCTGTTTCGACAGTAACTCCATGGACACTCCTCTCCCCAGCCTGCGAGAACAGGATCTTTGCCTGTTCATAGTTTTGCCTGCGGCCTAGCCTCATGGCGGAGCCCAAGATGTCGAGACCTATGTTCCTGGCCTCCTTCGCGATGTCGAGCTTCACGCTGGCAAGTTCAGGACGGGCATAGGGCTCCTCCGTGAAGCCGTGCTCGACCATCCGCCTAGTCTCCAGGGTTATGCCGCTGATCTTGCCGTCGCGGATCTGCTGGGAGAGAACCTCCGACATGTGGCCGAGAAGGCTGACCTTGTTGAAATATGGCTTCCTGACAGGCTCTCCGTTCCTTTTTAGCTCGCCAGTAGGCGCATCGCGTTTGAATGCTTCAGGGAAGGTCTGTTTGGCGAGCCGAAACAGCTTCTTGAGAAAGGCGTCAAGCCTGACGCGAGGAAGCGCCGGGCACTCCTCCACGAGCGCGACATAGCGTGTGTGGGTCAGATCTTCGGGGACGGTCGAGATGAGGACGTGTGCGGCCTCGGATCGCCCTTCGCCAACCTCTTTGCTAGCCGTGCGGTGCGCGTCGGTTTCCATATGCCCGAATGACGGGTCGGAACCATGGCGGTCGGTGTGGTACAGGAGCAACCAAAGCATGTTGCGCTCCTGATCGAGATCGACCTTGAGCAGCCGCGTCTTGAGGTCGTTGGCTTTCGTCTGACGAACCGCCAAGCGCCTATCGACAAGTTGCTGGGCCAGCGCAGCGAACTCCTCCATCGACTTGACGGGCGCATCCGGCGGGTCCGGGCTCAAGTCGAGATCGTAGAACATCACGTCACGAGAGAAGGCGGAGCGGACCAAGGCGACTCACTCAGGTAAGACTGAGCAAGCCTAATCGTGTCCGTTTGCAGCCACGAGCGACAAGTTCGCATGGGTTTCGTGGTGAGGCAGCGCGCCGCCCATCCGCCCCCAGACGGTACGCGGGCGGCGCGCCTTCAGTGACCTTGCGGCAGCGAGGTTGCCGGCCGGTGAACCGGCGCGTGCACGCCATGCACGACAGCGCCAATAGTTCGATGGAAACTAGAACAGCTCTTTGTGGAACTTAGATACGTATCGGAAAGGTGTGGGCCGAGTGAAACCTTTCCAACCGAAGTCTTTTGGCTTGAACTTTATTTGAGACCCAAACGCAGCAACTCCGGCCAACCCAAGTGCATCAGTCATAGGTAAGTGAAGGGAAGCCTCCTGAAACACCTTACTTCCCGCTACATACGCTTGGTATGGCGAAAACTCGAAAGTTGGTCCAATCGATCCAAGTCGGACTGGAAATTGCCATTCGCCGCCGACCCTAAGTACGTCCGTACAACCTTTGTCGATGCGAGCGACATATGCATCAAGCGATGCATCGCTTGGGTCTGCCGCTATAGCGCTGGCAAAGGAGTCTATCTCACTTCTAAGCGTCAACAGCTCTGCTTTGCGTCTTTCCTTGAACTCCAAAATTTCGGCTATAGGGACGTCTTTATCTGGAACCGGTACAGCCCGATGCAGCTCTAAAGAATAACCAGCCTGCGGTTCCAGAAGGTTGCGGTCGCTGAAAAACGAGAGATCTCCATCGCCTAAAGCCCAAACTCCGGGTTCACTCTGTTCTAATTGGTTGAACACGGCTGTTTGCGAGTCGTGAACCAAATCTGTAGCTGACCCGCTGCCTGTGTAATGGGGTCGAATTAGGATGCCTTCATTGATGAGATACTGCTCCACAGCCCCGTGCGCAGGGCCCACCATCGGGGCAGACGGAAAAGCAAGCTGATCCCAGAAAAGCAAGCCAAATCGAAGGCCTTGAGGATCGATCCCTGGCTGACTCACGCCAACAGAATCTATTCCCGAAGTAGAGTTGGCGAACATTTTGTTTGAGCTGATGACGAGTCCCCGCTTGTCGGAAACACCCCCTGGCTTCCAGCCTCGAGGCATAGTGACCCGAGGACCGAAAGTGGTGGTGAAAGAGCTGTTTTGAAAAACAGACATGCTGGCCGGCTTCTGACTGCATCTACGTCTCGAGATACATGGCGCGCATCACCGATGTCGTCAAAGCCGGCAAGGGGCGAGAGGGCTGGAGCATCCTTGCCCGATCGACCTTTCGCACGCGAGTCGCAGGAGCACCATCAACAATCCGCCTAACCGCATGAACGCTTGTCCGCATATGTGGAAATTTGCCTATGCGCGGCGATCATTGTTTGCAGGGGAAAGCTTCAATCATCGCGGCGCCAATTGTGCTCGAGGCATCAAAGTGCCGCTCCGATGGGTTGCGGTCGAGGTAGGTGCAAGCGATCGCACCAATCTGAGCTCCGGTCGCGTTTCCAGGGCGACAGAAGGTTCGGATCTTCTGAAGACTTTCGTGGAACTCCAAAGCTTCGACCGCCCCCAGAGCGTAGAAGCTAGCGACCTGTTCGGGCGAGGTTGGGGAGCGGCCTCCAATCGTGCAAACCCCAAGAAACCAGTTTCCGTCGTGGGCCATACATTCCGATGCCACGAAAAGCAGAGGAGCCATCACGGCGACTCTGATCCAGGCGAAACGGCGCATTCCTGCCTCCTTATTCGGCCTCGGGCGTTGGTCTAGCGTGACGCAAGCCAAGCAGCAGATTATACGCAGATGCGGGCGGGGGGACGGTTCTATGATTAAGCTCTCGGATGACATCGCTGCCTACGAGGCGCAGCGGGATCAACTTGAGACCGATCACAACGGCGAGTGGGTTGTGTTCCGCGATGCCACGCTGGTCGATTTCTTCCCATCATTCGAGGCTGCTGCCGATATGGCTGTTCGTCAGTTCGGCCGTGGTCCGTATCTCATTCGGCAGGTTGGGGCACCACCAGTCGTTCTGCCTGCTTCCGTGATGTACCAGACCTACCATGCTCAGCACTAGGTGTGGGTTCAACGATACGCCAGCCGTCAAAGGGAAAGATCTTCTCGTCAGCGTTGGCCCAACGCTTCTTGTCGATATCGGCTTTGATGCTGGTTACAAACTGTCGAGCGCCACGCCTCCAGATCTCGGGATGAAAGGCGTGCACGCCTTGGTCGACACTGGCGCAACTGAGAGCTGCATCGATAGTCAGATCGCGACAGCGTTGGGGCTGCCGGTGATCGACAGACGGACGATCGGTGGGGTCGGAGGTGGTCACGAGGTCAACGTTCACCTCGCACAAATCCATGTACCTGCCCTAGCTCACACCATGACGGGATCGTTTTGCGCTGTGCATCTTCAAGCTGGTGGTCAGATGCATAAGGCACTGATCGGCAGAACGTTTTTGCAGGCTTTTCAAATGGTCTATGACGGCCTGTCAGGAACAGTCACGATCATAAAGCTGTGATGTTACCTTGCCCAACCGCCTATGCGGCTTCTAACATCCGCTTCACCTGAACAGCCGACCACTGGCCGCCGCGCGCGGTCGGGATGCCGCGATCGTTCAGGCCTGCCGCGATCTGACGGAGGGACGTGGCGCCCGCGGCCCGGAGATCGGCGACGGCCGGCGCCAGATCCGCGCTGCGGTCGCGAGCCTTGGCCTTCAACGCCTCGACGCCTGCGGCCCGTATGGCAGGCGTGTTCCTCCCGCCCCGATCGCCCCCGAGCCTGACACCGCGGGCCTTGGCCGCCGCCAGGGCCGCCTTGGTGCGGATCGAGATGAGGTTTCGTTCCTTCTCGGCCAAGGCCGCGTAGATGTGGAGCAGGAAGGGATCGGCGTCGGCGCCAAGCTCAACCGAGATGAAGGGAACGCGCTGGGCCATAAGGCCGGCGATGAAGGCCACGTCGCGGGACAGCCGGTCGAGCTTCGCGACCGTCACGGCGCAACGGTGCCGGCGGGCGGTCGCCAGGGCTGCGGCGAGCTGCGGCCGGCGGTCGAGCGCATCGGACCCCTTGCCGGTTTCGACCTCGACGTGCTCGGCCACGATCACCAGACCCTCGGCCTCGGCAAACCGGGCGATGGCTTCGCGCTGAGCTTCGATGCCGAGGCCGGACTTGCCTTGGCCAGCCGTCGAGACCCGGAGATATGCGACGATGCTCTTCATGCCCGTGACCTTTACGAACCATCCAACGTCCGTTGGATGAAACGTAACACGTCGCGAGGTGAGGTCAAGCGGGCGCATGTGTGTCGCTCCACATTTCTGCATGTGCAGAAATCTATATAGGCGTTCACGCACCCGTGTAGCCATTCGTTCACCCGGCCATGCGACCGTGCGGACAGGCGCACCGGCAGACAGGCGGACGAATGATAATCACGGTCACGAGCTACAAAGGCGGGGTCGGCAAGACCACGACCGCCATTCACCTCGCCACCTATCTGCAAGGCCTCGCCCCGACGCTCCTGGTCGACGGCGACGCGATCCGCAGCGCCACGAAATGGAGCCAGCGCGGGACCGGGACCGGGCTGCCGTTCAAGGTCGTGTCGCATGCCCAGATGGTGAACCATCTGCGGGACCATCAGCACGTCGTCATCGACACGGAAGGCAACCCGACCGACGACGACTTCCGCGACCTGGCCGACAACTGCGATCTCCTCGTGATCCCGGCCGTCCCCGAGAGCGTGGCGACCGATGGACTGACGCACACGCTGGCGAAGCTCCACAAGCTCGCCCACACCCGCCACCGCGTGCTGCTCACCATGACGCCGCCCCGACCGCGCACCGATGCGCAGCAGCTCCGCGACATGCTGGCGAGCCAGGGCGTGCCGGTGTTCGCGGCCGAGATCCCGCGGTTGGCCGCATTCGAGAAGGCCGCGGGCGAGGGCGTGCCCGTGTTCGCGATCAAGGATGACAGGAACGCCGCCCGGGCGTGGGACGCCTATGAGGCCGCCGGCAAGGAGATCACGACCAATGGCTAAGGCAAGCCGGTTCGCAGCCCTCGCCGACTTCCGGCAGGCCAAGGAGCCTGATGGCGAGGCGACCGCCACCGCCGAGGCCGCGCCGATCGGCGTCGATGACGCGCGGGCCACGGCCGCGCCTGTCCCCGAAACCCCTCGCCCTCGAGGCCGCCCGCCCGGCAAGCGCAGCGATCCGGCTTGGAAGCTCTATTCCCACTTCCTCAAGCGCAAGACACAGCGCGAGGCCGCGGCGCTCCTCCTCGATCGCGACGACGGCCGCGATCTGTCCGACGTGCTGCAGGGGCTCTTGGAGGGCTGGCTTGTCGACGAGAAGCGAAAAGGCGCATAGACACATGGTCACCTATGCGCACCACCGCCTGTTCGCATGTGCAGATTTTCACTTTGGCGGATATTCACGACTCATTACGGGCCATCGCTCGACCTTGTCGACCACTTGTGACGGCCATTGCGTCTCGACCCAGTACCACATGTGGAGAACTGCCTCGGCATGGCGGCGCGATGACATCCACGCCCGAACTATCCGTTCATAGGGTGTCTGTTCCACCCGGATTTTTCGAGCCCCCTGGTCCCTCAGAAAGGCCACGAGGTTTGCGACCTTAACAGCCGGCTTGCGACCGTTCCAAAACCGATATTGCAGCAGTGTAAATGGCGATGCGGGTGGCAGACGGTTTGACATCCTGGCCTCGTTCCGCCCCCATGCCCACTTCGGCGACGCTGCTTCGCGAGCCGAGTCGCGCGCCGGAAAGGAGAGGCCACACGCTGCACTAGGACGCTGAAACGACAAGAGCCCCGAGGTTGGCGCCTCGAGGCTCTGAAATCGAATGAGACGCTTCGGTCTCCAGTCAAGCCGAAGGGTCTCATAGCTCCCGCAGGGGAGTCAACGGGGGAACGGTCGTTTCCTCGATCGGGATCGTTTTGCCGCGCCGACCGCAGCCCGACACGGGGCTGACGCATGCTGAAACGAATACGCCGCGGGCGGGAGCGCCTGTTCGGCGACGGCCGACCTGTGCCGCTCGACAGGAACGCCAAGGCCCGGATCATGGTGCTAGCCCGCGCCAAGCTCCGCAGGGACGCGCCAGGCCGGCACTACGGGCCCGTGACCGCCAAGGCCTACGCCGTGCTGGAGGCGCTGCTCTGGGACTTCCACAACGCCCGCACGGGCCTGTGCTTCCCGTCCTATGAGACGATCGCCAGTCGGGCAGGGTGCGCGCGCTCGACCGTGGCGCTCGCCATCAAGGCGCTTGAGGCCGCCGGCGTCCTGACCTGGTGCAACCGGCTCCGGCGACTGCGCATGCCGAGCCCGTCCGGCTGGCGCTGGCGGGTGCTGCGCACGTCGAACGGCTACCGCTTCGCCGACATGCCCGGGCCAGGACAGGGCATCGAACGCCCACGCGCAGCTCGCATCGCTTCCAAGTCCGATGATCCGCCTGGAACCACGACCCAAGCTGTTTCCTATGCGGACGCGCCTCGACGGCGCGACTTGTTCGCTCCCGAAACCCCGCTCGAGGAAGCACTCGCACGGCTCCGGAACAGCCTGCATCGACGCCGAGCATCCATGACGTGAGAATCTGACGGCACGCACGCCCTTGATGTCAGCCGATGGGCTGACTGCATTTCGGTTTGGGGTGGCGCCGCTGGCGCCGCGTCCTTGCCTCACGCCGCTGGCCGGATCTCCCCGGGCGCCACGAACCGGATGAACCTGCATTGTGCGTCGCCGGCTTCGGTCCGGGACCGGGTCATGAAGGCCTGTTCCTCTGTCTCCGACACGCCGCGCGGCAGGGTGAAAATCCGGATGCGGTTGCCGGCCGGCCTCACCCGTGTCTCCAGGGCAGCGATGCGGCGTTCAATGGGGCGCATGGGTGGTCTCCTGGTGGGCGGCGACGGCCTCGATCACGGTCACGAAGGCTGCCCCATGAAAGGCTTTCCTCGCGTGCTCGATCGCAGCCGGCGAGATGGTGCCGGCCGGTGCGGGATAGCTGCGGGCCACGAGGTATTCGGTCATCCTGTGGAGCACGAGGCGTTCAAGCTCGGCGCGGGACAGGTGCGCGGTACAGGACATCATGACCTCGCGAGCCTGCCGTTGATCGGCCTGACGCGCCTCGACCCGAGCTATCCGGTGCCCCATGGCTCGTGTCATTGTACCGCCTCACCCGCAAGGCCGAGAGCCGCCAAGGCGGCCGGCATGGTCGAGAACATCTCCCGCAGCTCGTGAACCGGGCAGGCCTGCCGGAGCTTGCCCACCACATTGGCGATCCGCGCGTCGAGCTCGGCATCGGTCAGCCGTTGAAGCTCCGTCTCTCGCCGATGTCCTTCGATCCGGCACAAGCGCCGCTCAATGCCTCGCATGGTGCGTCTCCTCCTCGATCGCCCGCAGCCGGCGCTCCAGGTCGGCCACCTCGATCGTGCGGGCGAGGCCGTCGAAGAGCTTCATCACGTCGCCGGCTTCGGCAGGGGTGATCTCGCCCGCGGCTACCTGGCCGAGAAGGGCCCGGCCAGCCTTGGCGAGGTCGTCCGTGGTCTCGATCGGCGGCATGGGGAACGTGATGGGCCGGTCGCGGCGCACGGGCACGATGCGGTCGAGGCAGATGCGAAGCGCCGTCACGTCGCCGCCGAGGGCGAGTTCCACGGCCTTGCCGGCCAGGGCTTCGGCTTCGGCCTCGAGCTTCTTGTCGACCGCGAGGGACACCCGGCCGCGCGCGCCCCTCGGCCGCCCGGCCGGGTTGCCCGACGTGCCTGCCTTGAACTGCCCCTTGCGCGATCCGGTCACCGTTGCTTGCCCATCGTGGCCCGTGTCAGGATCGGGCGAGGTTTCGTGAGGGTCGTTCCGTGTTCATGCGGGTGTATTGCAGCATCGGCATCTCGCTTGCCTTTGCCGGGCTTTTCTGGCTCGGCTTCGGCTATCTCATCACTGGCTTTGGCCTGCCCTATGGGATGGGCGTTTGCACAGGCATCGGCGTCGCTTTTGCCGCTATGTGGTTCGGCGGCTTGTGGACCGAGAGCGCCCGCCGTCGCGCGGATCGGCGGCGGGCTGATGCGAACCGGCTATCGCCGATGAAGGTCCAATAGCCGCTTCTGATCGGCGAAGGTGGTCGGCCGCTCGTATGGATCGAAGGCCTGCCCGCCGGCTGGCACAAGCGCCGCGGCGAGGCGGTTCACGCTCTGGCCTGCACCCTGCGCCATGGTCGGCAGCCCTTGCCCCCGAGCCAGCGCCATCAGCCGGTTGACGGTGTCCTGCGCCGCCGAGTCGGTGCCGGACAGCATGTTCGCCGATAGCGCGTTGCGGGCGAGGTCCGCGCGCTGGCCGGCATACTGAAGGACGCGCCGACCGGCCGCGAGGCCGAGCAGGGCGGCGCCCGTGGTGGGTTCGTTGTTCATGAAGGCGAAGCTCGGAAGCCCGATCTCGGCCGACATGGGGCCGACCTGGCGCACCATCGTGGCCAGCCGGTTCGCCTCGCGCGGCTGCGTCTGCGACCCCTGGAACAGCTTCGCGTTCGTCGCCGCCTTGGCCTGTTCGTCCGCCATGGTCTGGGCCAGCGTGTTCGCCTGATCCTCGCCGAGCACCGCCCGGAGCTTGTCGAGGTTGGCGCCGATCTGGGGCAGCGTCTCGCCCTTCAGGGCCGCGTTGCGCACGCTCTGCATGGCCTGATCGGCGGCCGTCCGCACACCCAAGGTGAGGGCCTGCTGATCGGCCGGCGAGGCGCCGTTGACGAAGGCGCGCCAATACTCCGGCCGGTCCTCGAGGCCGTTCACGCCCGCCCGGTTCTGGAAGATGCCGAGGCCCTTCTCGAAAGCGTCCTGCACGCTCATGTCGGACGCATACTGCTGTTGCGCCGGCTTGAACCTGCCGCCCGTGGCGTCGTCGATGGCGTCCACGATGTTGCTCCGGGCGCCCATGACGGCGCGGCCCATGAGACGGTCGGACCCGCTGGCCGAGTTCATCAGCGTGTCGGCCTCCGTCCGCAACGCGCTCTGGATGCCGTGGAGCTTCGTCGCATCCGTCAGCACCTCCGATCCGTCGGGAGTCGTGAGCTGCGCCCGGATCTGCTGCAACCGCTGTTGGGTCGGCGACAAGGGGATGCCGCTCTCCACCGATGGAAGCTGGCCGATGCCGGGCCGGATCTGATCGTCAAGCGCCTGGATCGTGCTCGACAGGTCGACGGGCCCGGCCTTGGACAGGGCCGCCCCGAAGCCCTGCTTCGCGTTGTTCGCGGCCGTGGCCTTGATCCCGTTGAGCGTGGCCAGCACGTCGGGCGTGGCGCCAGCGGCGGCATCCCACGCGCCCGTCACGGCATCTCGCGCTCCGGCCGCCCGCTGCCCGTAGGCTTGCACCAGCGTGTCGCGCGCCGCGCCCGGCTGCGCGGCGAGCCCCTGCGCAAGATCCTGCGCGCCGGGGTTCACGTCCATCAGGGACAGCCCCGGGTTGTTCGCGAGCCGGCCCGCCATGGTCGGGAGATCGCCACCCGAGCCTTGCACCGCAGCCAGGAGCGCGTTGTCGGCGGACGCCTGCGGTCGAAAGCCTTGGATGTACGGGGCCAGCGCGTTACCGGCCGCCTCGACGGCCTTGCCGATGACGGGGCCGAGAAGTCCCGCACTGAGCCCAACGCCGCCGCCGATCGCGGCTGCCGTCGGATCTCCGCCCGACCGCACGGCCGCGTCCGCGCCACCGATCGCCGCGTTGGTGACGCCGCCGGCCGCGGCCCGCATCAGGAGGTTTTCCCCCGTGATGCCGAGCGCCCGGGCGCCGGCGGCGGTCGCGCCGAGGCCGCCCATGCTGGCGACCCCGCCCGCGATGTTGCCGACCGTGGTGGCGGTCGGGTGCGCGGCCTGCGTGGCGCGATCGAAGCCCGCGACCTGACCGAGGGCGTTGCTGTACGGGATATCCTGCTCGAGCGAGCGCTCAAGCGCCGCCGCATGGTCGATGCCGGACACGAGGTAGGGGCCAACGATCGGCACACCCTCCACCGCGCCACGGCCGAGCGCCATGCCGGTGTTGCCGCCAGGTGCCTTCTTCGGATACGAGAGTTTCCCGGTTGCGTCTGGCCCAGCTCCATCGGTCCCGTTCGGATCGAGCCCAAGAACCATGCGCTCCATCGGACTGAAGGGGCGTACGGGGTCTCCCGCGGCCTGATCCAATACGATCTGCGACGGGTTCACGCCGGCAAGCGAACCGAAGGGGCTGGCCGGCGCCTTGGGCCGGATAGTGAGGGGGCGTTCGCCTGGCGGGGTCGCATCGCCCGGCTGTGTGCCCGGAGCGGTGGAGCTCGACGTCCCGGCGCCTGTCCCTGCCGTGCCGCCGCTGGCCGCACCCTTGCCGCTCATCAGCGCCGCGATCTCATCATCCGAGATCTCGCCCGGCTGTGCTGCCGTGCTGGCGGACGATGCGGATGGCATCGGTTGCGCCGAGGTCGTGGCGGGCGAAGTGGCCGGCTGCGATGCGGCCTTGCTGCCGCGGCCCATCATCAGGGCCTCGATATCGGCGTCGCTGATGTTGTTCGGGTCGCTCTGCGCCTGCGCCATCGTGGTTCCCGATCCCCCTTGCTGGCCGCTGCCGCCGTAGAAGACGTGGGCGCCGATCTGTGTCCCGGGCCCCTTCGCCCACGACGGTGCCGGGCGGCCGAGCGCCGCTTGCGCCGACGGGCTGTAGAAGCTCAGCGCCCCGCCGGTCGGATCGGGCGCCTGGCCGCTCAAGCTCATGTCGACGGCGCGCGCGGCGCTCTGGTAAGCCGGGCTGTCGGGGCTGTAGCCCATCAGCTCGCCCGATCGCGTCGCCCACGGTTCAAACTGGCCGCGCGCGAGCACCACAGCCGACGGGCTGTCGCCATAGCTGCCGGCCGCCACCCGGTTCAGGATGGTGTGCGCGACCGCCACCTTGCCGACGTCGGGCTGGTTGGCCGCCTCGCCGATCACGGTGCGGATCATCAGGTCGCGGTCCTGCGGCGAGATGCCGGGCGCGTCACTGTCCATTGCCGGCCGCCCCCACGAGGTCGCTGCGATCGAGGATGTGGGTATTCAGGCCGACCCGCACCGTGGCGTTGAAGTTGGTGAGAGCCTTGCCCTTGAGCCCCGCATAGAGCTTCTGCCGCTCGGCCGGCGTCATGTCGCCGAGCGCGAAGGCCTTCGGATCGATGTTCCGACCGAACTGCGACGCCCAATTCGAGTAGGCGCCGGGGTCCTGCCCGGATTGGATGAAGGCCTGCGTCTGCGCCTGCTTCATCCGCTCAAGGCCGATGTTGTGCAGCACCACGGATTGCGCCGCGCCGGGGTTGATGTTGACGGAGGCGTTCGCGGCGCCGGCCGTGCTCAGGCCCGCATCCGACCGGGCGGCGCCGGGCGTTGTGAGCTGATAGGCAGTCATGAACTTGTTCGCGAGGTCGTAATTGTTGAGCTTGTCCAGCTCGGCTTGCGGCACCAGCGCGCCCGCGATCGGCACGTTGGCCAGGAAGCTCATCATCTTCTGACGGCTGGCTGTGCCCTGGCCCGTGTTCGTGTTGCGCAAGGCGTCGAGCGCGCTGCGCAGCATGTCGACGCGATAGTTGACCCCGCTCGGCGACGCCACGTCCGACGCGAGGTTGCGCCACGTCTCGGCCGAGCCCTCCACGGCGGACTTCTGCCCAGGCGACAGTGCCGTGGGGATGAAGCCGCCAGGAGCCCCAGGATTGCCCGCTGACGGGTTTTGCGGGTTGCCCGCGCCCGACGTAGCACCCGAAGCCGGATTGCGAGCCGGCGGGCCGCCCTGCGGCTGCTGCGGTGCCACGGGTTGCGTGACGCCCGGCGCGCCGCCGGCACTGCGAAAGTTGCCGCTGTTGTCGTAGATCTGCCCGACGGGGAAATTGCCGGCCTGCCCCTGCGGTCCGACGCCCGGTTGCGTCTGCACGCGATCGCGCGGGCCGAGCTGCAGCGGCATCGAACCCACACCGGCCGGGGCGGGCGAGTAGCCACCCTGCGGCCCGTCCTTGACCATGTAGGGCTTCAGGGCGTTGCCATCGTCGACCAAGGCGGGCGAGCCGAAGGCGGCCTTGACGCGCTCCTGGTAGCTCGCGGCGAGCTGCATGTGATCGAAGGCCCATTGCCGGATCTTGTTCGGGTCGCCGCCGAGCTGCGAAACCTCGCCCAAGCCTTGCTGACCTTCGCTCGGCGAGATGTAGCCGAGACGCACGGCATCCATGATGCGGCCCTGCGCATTCTCGGGCGTCGGGTTGGGCCCGATCGACGAGAGAACGTCGTAGACGGCCCCGAGCTTCTCGTGTGCCAGGGTGAGTTGCTGTTGCTGGGCCTGGCTGTTCAGGACCGAGTTCTGCGCCCATGCGTTCGCCTGCGAAGGGTCGTTCGTGGCGGTCGCGAGAAGCTTGTTGGTGTTCGCGTACCCGGAATAGCCGGGGTCGATCGTGGAGGTTGTCTCGGCCATGGATCAGGCCTCCGCAGCATGGCGGGGCTGGCCCGCGGGGTCGGACAGGACGCGCGCGACGGCGCGGCGAAGAAGTTCAGATGCGGGCAGGCCGGCGCGGGCCGCCGCGTCCTTCAGGCGGGCGCGGGTGCCGCGCGGGGCCGAGAAGGTGACGGGCTCCGGGAAGAGGGGGTGCCGGTCGGGGATGCGGACGTGTTCCATCCGTCAGAATAGAGCGCATCTCGGCGCCGTGCGCGATGCCATGATGCGCGACTTGCGCAATGCGAACAGGATCAGTCGAGCAGATAGACACGACGGAGCGCTACCACGCTCGGATGCTCGTGCCGGCCGGCGTGGTAGGCCCGGAGCCCGTCGTCATCGCCGCCCGTGAACAGCGCGAAGGCGACCTTGCTGACCGACCATGGGCCGTTGCCGATCCGGCGCCCGAGGCCGTAACGGCCGACAAGACGGCGGGTGTTGGCTTCGGATTGCCCCGTGATGAGCGCCGCCTCGGCGACCGTCATCACCTCGGCCCGGTTAAACGGCCGCAGCACGCCGGGAGGGATCACGAGGGGGATCTCGGGGCGCTTCACGATCGCCCCTCGCAACCTCGCGTCGCCCGGAACGCCACCAAGGCGTTGCTGGCTTCGTCGAGCGTCTTGCCGAGCCAGGCGTCAGCTTGGTCGAAACAGCCGTCCGCATAGGGTGCGTTTTCGACGTGACTGGCCATCAGCTCGAGGAAGGTGGCGGCCGTGCGCAGCTTGCCCGCGAGGGCTTGCTGCTTGTCTTTCAGGACCGGCGGGAGCGGCGGCGGGTCGACCGGGAACAGGTGATCGAACTGCTGGAGCCATGCTGCGGCGAGCGGCGGAATGTTTTCGTCATCGCTCATAGTTCCACCTGTAAATTTCAGGAGAAAAACAGGGCGGGAGCACCGTCATCAGGGCCGATCTCATGCGCTGCCGACTGGTGAAATCAGGCATGGGTGCTCTCCGGGGTTGAGGCAGGCGCAATGGGCGCGGGCGAGGGGGACGGATCAGCCGGGGCGGCATCGTCGGGCGGCTTGCGGTCGACGGGCAGGAGCAGCGCCCCGCCTTCCTGCGCCAGGGCGCGCAACGCCTCGTAGGCGAAGCCGACGTGGGTGCGACGCTGGTCATGGGCGAGGGCGCGGGCCGAGGTGGCGGCGATGTCCAGCACGGCGCGGATGCCGGCGTTGTAGGCGAGGGCTTCAGCGCGGGTCACTTGCCAGCCTCCCGGCCGCCGGCCTCGCGCATCATGCCGGCCACGCCGATCAGCGCCGCCTCGGCTCGGCCGTCGTCACGAGCCCGGGCGAACAGGGATGCCCTGTCGGGCCAGCGGCGCACCGCGGCCGCCCGGGCCACATCCTTCATGCCGGTGCCGGCCGGGATGCCGATGACGCGCTTCCACTGCGGGGCCGTGATGTAGGCGACCGGCACGCCGAGCGCCGTCAAGGTCGCCTCGACGGTCGCCTTGGCGGCGCCGAACGCGAAGGCGCTCTTGCTGCCATCGGTCGGGCGCGGGCCGACGAACTCGACGAAGGCGACGGATGGCCGCCAGCGGCGCACCAGGTCGGCGAACAGCGGGGCCGAAATGCTGGGGCGGCAACTCGGGCCGTCCGGCAGGGTCGGGAGGTCGACGACGTCGAGGAGCTGGCGATCGGACGTCAGCAGCGCGACGGCGCCGGTCTGGCCGATGTCGATGCCGAGGACGGGGGCGGTCATTGGCCGAAGCTCCAAACGGGGATCATCTCGGGCGTGTGCCGGGTGCGGAAGAACCGGCCGCGGCTGTAGTGGATCACGTCGCGGTCGACGGCCGACACGGGACCGCCGGCCGAGAGCATCAGGGCTCCGCAGCAATCGACCCGGACGGCGCCGACGACGCGGTGGACCGCGAACAGGTCGAGCGCGGTCCAACCGAGCGCGTGGGCGGCTTCGGCATGCTGCTCAAGGAAGACGTGAGCGGCGTCGAACGCGGCGCGCCATTCACGAGGCCGGAAGCCAGGGCACGGCGGCTCGGCCGAGTTGAGGGCGTAGAAGGCAGACCGCCACGCCTCGACTTCGGTGGAGGATGCCGGAAGCGCGAACGGGTGGCGGTCGAGATCCGCCCAGCCGGAGCGCGCGGCGCCGACCGAGAGACGGGGTCCGACTTGGGGTTCACCCGCAGATGGTCTTTCCCACCTGTTCCCACCTAAAATTTCATTGGTGGGAAATGGAAACCCTTGTTCTTGCAGGCATTTCCCACCGTTCCCACTTTTCCCACCTGAAAACATAAACTCGCCACGCGCGCGCACCCGCGCACCGTCATCATCATGCGAGACTGCTGTACTCTCTTCAGAATGATCCTGTTTCTCGGTGGGAACGGTGGGAACGGTGGGAAACGCTTTGTTATCAGCAAGTTGATCGTTCCCACCAGAGGCGGCAGTTCCCACCAAAAGTGGGAAATCAGCCATTTCGGGCCCGCCAAACGAGGCGCATGCGTCGTCGACAAGGCGCGCGAGATCGATCATTGCCGCCCCCCAGAATAAACCTTGAACGCCGTTTTCTCCGATCCGCGGCCGAAGTGGGTCCGGGCCAGGACGTAGGCTTTCACCCTTCCCACACCCGGAACGTGATCGACGTATGTGTGCTTTTCGGACTTGGTGCGAAGCAGGCAGCCGTTGGCTTTGAGGGCCTTGGCGATCTCGGTTTCGCGAAGGGTGCCTCCCGCCGCATCAAGAAGACGGCTGGCCGGCACATAGACCGCATCGTCATCGAACCACCCGAGAGCTTCCCGGCTCTGTTTCCCCTCCGCGTGGATGCCGTGAATGGTGACGGCCCACCGCTCTGCCACCCATTGCTGCAGGTTCGATATGGCCTGCCGCTCCGGGTCGAGCGCGACGGCGTTAGAAGACCCGCGGAAGCCGTCCCATGCCCACCGGACCACGGCGCCCACGTCCAAAGTCGAGGGGAGCAGTCCGAAGCTCTGGGCCAAGACGCCTGCCACCGTGAGCAGGCCGAAGACGCTTGCCGAGCGTGTCACGGCGGCATCGGGCGTCGCGCCGTTCATGTTGAGGGCCGCGAGCTTGTCCGATGCCGCCTTCACTGCCTCGCGGATCTTGGCAGGGTCGGCATGGACGCCTCCGGCCACCAGGGCGGACACGAAGGCCGGCCCAGCGTGTCCGAAATTGGCCTTCACGCCCTCCACCTTGCCGATCGTGTCGCGGCTGACAGTTCTGTCGATGCCGGTCACGTCGATGTCGGCGATGCGCACGGCTTGGCCGCCGGTCCACTCGCCGCCATCCTTGCGGACCTTCTCCTCGAGGCTGGTTTCGGCCGAGAGAACCGCGAAGGTCGCCCACGTGAGCGTGTCGCGCGCCTTGCCGCTGCTCGCCATGCGCTTCTTGCCGGTGTTCCCGGCCACCGTGTAGACGATCGCGGCCACCTCCCGGCCGGACACGTGGGCAAGCTCGTCGAGCACGAGAACGGCCCCGTTCGACCGGGACGCCATCAATTCAAGCCCGTTGACGGTCGCCTTGGCGGTCTGGAAAAGCGTCTCCCCCC
>JASVWD011418364.1:0-23178 GCA_031763745.1 Pionus menstruus
ACTGGCCTCTGTTCCCAAACAAAAAGAGGCAGGAATGAAAGATGCTGCTGGTTCTCTTCAGCGCACAGCAAGCTATCCCGCATTCCCACTCGTGTCTTATCCGAAACGGCTGGGAGCTTATTCGTGGATTTGTGCACGGGCTGTGGTCGGACCTCGCGCCGACGTGGCAGTCGGGGCGATTCTCGGGTTGGCGTCTGTCACGACCAGGAGTCTAGATGCGTTTGGGATCTACGCAGGACATCCGGCAGAAAAGGTGAAGGAGCGATCGCGGGCCGCGGTTCCAGAAGCATTCCGCTAAATAGACAAAGGGATCAGTCTTGCGACTGATCCCTTTGTTCGCCTATTGCAGTAGCCCATCAGAAGAGGAACTTCAGGGCAAGCTGGATGACGCGTGGATCGAAGACCGAGGTGACGCGTCCGAAGTTGGCATCGTTGAAGTTGTCCGTCACAGCATTAAATTGCGTGTGATTGAAGGTATTGAAAGTTTCGGCCCGGAACTGGACTTCGGCACCTTCTGGGTTCCCGGGGAACTTGATTCCGCGGAAAGCCTTGAAGAGCGAGATGTTCCAATTCTGGCGACCGGGTCCGGTGACAAGGCCGCGGCTGGTATCGCCGAAAGAAAGAAGCGCGGGCGCCGTGAAACTGCTAGGACTGAACCAGGAATCGACGGTCTTGGGATACTGAACGGCGCCATTGGTATCGGGGCGAGCTCGTGCGTTTCCACCGACACCCAAGATGTCGTTGTTGATAAAGGGGGTAATTGGCACCCCAGTTTGGGCGGTTAAGATGCCCGAAAGCTGCCAGCCGCCAACGAACGTTTTCAGGTAAGGATGGGGAGAGTTGCGCAGCCACGGCAGATCGTAGATAAAGCTGACGGTTGCAACGTGCTTGCGGTTTAGATCACCCGGACCGTAGGAAAAGCCGCGATCGTAGGGGTTGTCCAATTGAGTGGCGTTGTCACCGCTCGTGTAATCTAGCTCCTTCGAGAAGGTGTAGGCTCCTTGCACAGTGAAACCGAATCGATTTTCGACGCGAATTGAGGTTTGCAGCGAGTGGTAGTTGGCGCCGGAGGCTGCTTCGAGCTGCTTGATGTTGGAAAAGCCAGCGAAGGGACGATCGAGATTGGCGGCGTAGCTTCCAGCAGCAATGGCGGCGCGGTTGGGATCGTTTAACGGAACACCATTAATCTCTCGATAGTCAGGCTGATGATAGCTGCTGCTTCCGATGTAGCCGATGCCAAATACGGTGTTCGTGGCAAGCTGCTGCTGAATCTGCAGATTCCACTCCATCGTGGTGGGAATCTTAAAGTCGCTGTAGGCCAAGCTAGTGAAGCTTGCCGGGAACACAGGGACAGCGGCCTGCTGACCGTTGTTCGCATTTATTGCCGGATTTGAGAAAAGGACATTGTTGACGTTCGGGTCGTAGGAAAAAGGCGTGTTCGACGCCATGTTGTAAACAGCATTGCCCTGTATCCGTTCGTAGAACATTCCGAAGCCGCCGCGAATGGCCGTTTTCCCGGCTCCGGTTGGGTCGTAAGCAAAACCAACACGCGGTGCAATGTTGGCCCAATGATCCTGGACGACGTCGCGTGGGAAGCCGTTGCGGCCAGCAATTTGGACCCCATTGAGGTAGAACGGTGTAGTTGACAAGGCAACGCCGGAAACGGTTCCGAAGCCTGGCCCAGCGGAGTTGAGACTGTTGTCGCTATTGAAGACTGGACGCAAAGCAGGGTCGTAAGCACTGGCGACGAAGTTGGACATGCGATTCTGCACGTCGTAGGCCTGCGGAATGCCTTCCCAGCGAATGCCGAGATTCAAGGTGAGACGCTTGCTGGCTTTCCAGTTATCGACAAAGTAGGTGCCGATAGTTGAGTTGCGCCAGTGTCCGCGGTCCTGAATGGCGAGTTCCTGATAGCTGTTGGCATAGCCGAGCAGAAAATCTGCGAAAGCATCACCGGTGAAACTGCCGTTGAAGTTGAAGGCGCCCTGAGTTTGTCCGAAGACGTCTTGGTTCTTGCGATAGCGCATGAAGCTGGCGCCTAACTTCATGCTGTGAGCGCCGCGGGTGATCGACACATCATCGCGTACCTGGTTGCTGTCAGCCGCGTTGTACCAGGGCCAGGAAGACGGTTCGTAATTCGTCCCGTAGGCGCCGCCGATGTCGACGTTTGGAAGACGATTCAGGTTGTTGGAGGTGAAAAACTCCGGCACATTCCAACCTGCGGGTTTGGCGTAAATGCCATTCGGGCTAAAGGAGATACGATTGCCGTTGTAGTTATAAGCAGCCTCGTTCAGGACGGTTGGGCTGATAGTCCAGACCATGCGTGCGACAGCGCTATAAGAAGGGCTCAGCTGATTGGTTCCCAAGGTGGGGAATGTCTGGCCGGACCATTGACTGATCGGAGCGACCTGATTGGCCTGCTCGTCGATGAAGTGTCCCATCAAGGAAATCTTGTCTGTGACTTGATGATCAATGCGCAGGATTTCTTCGCGAACGTCGGTGGGCACACCGCGCGAAATGCTGGCTTGGTTGCCCGTTGTGTTCGGGAAGGGGAAAACTCCCTGTTGCAGCAAAAGAGCTGCATTAGGATCGATCAAACTAGCGGGAATCTGATTGTTAGGAAGACTTGCGCCCGGTGCGAGACCATTGGCGGCAAACGCAGCAACAGCACTCGGGTTGGTAGTAGCGGGCAAGTGAAGTTGGGTTCCAACACCACTGAGGTCACCCGTGTAGTAGGCCTGCGGAAATGTGACGTGGGTGGTTTGCGTTCCCAGGCGCAGCTTGCGCCATTCCATGTTGTAGAAAAAGAAGGTGCGCTGCCGATTGCGGTTGTAAAGCTTGGGGATATAAACCGGGCCGCCAATGTTGAAGCCGTAGTTGTTGAAGCGCAGCAGAGGCTTTTCGGTCCCGGAGCGATTGGCGAAGAAGTCGGTGGCGTCGAGGGCGTCGTTGCGGTTGAACTCCCACAAAGCCCCGTGGAAGTCTTTGCTACCGCTCTTCAGAGCCAGGGTGACGATGCCGCCGGAACCCTGACCGAATTCGGGACTGTAGTTGCTGGTGATGACCCGGAACTCAGCAATGGCGTCGGAAGAAGGAGTGACGGAGAAGCCGCCTCCCGAGCCGCGATCGTAATCCTCTCCACCATCAATCATCCAGACGTTATGATCGGAGCGCTGGCCATTGAAGCTGATGGAGGAGCTTTGGCTCAAAGCGTTTGGTGGATTAAAGTCTGGCAGGTTGCCGGAGGCACCGGGAAGCAAAGTCGCGAGGGAAATGGCATTGCGGCCGTTCGTAGCTAACTGCGTCACCTGAGCCCCGCTGATCAGGTTGCTGATCTCGCTGGTTTCCGATTGCACCTGGACTGCTTCGGCAGCGACGGTCACGCTCTGGTTCAGGTCACCGACTTGCATGGAAAGATCAGCACGAACCGTGGTATTCAGATTGACGACAATTCCAGTCTGCTCATACTTCTTGAAGCCCGTCAGTTCTGCATTCAAGGTGTAGGTTCCGACTTCTACATCCGTGAAGGTATAACCACCGGAAGAACTGGTGTCCACTGTTCTTGCTTGACCAGTTGCGTTGTTCCGCAGCGTGACATGAACGCCGCCCACGACTGCCGAGGAAGGATCAACCGCCGTTCCCGTGACGGTGGCTGTTTGTTGAGCTTGCATCAGCGTGCTGCACATCGTGATGAGCGCGAACGCTAACACAGGGCGCAATCGGCCCTGGCTCGAGGAGATCAACATAGACAGACCCTCTTTCTTGCAACAATGCCAGCGTGGCCGATCGGCGCACCACGCCAACTCCGTTTTGAAATGTAGTCAGATCGTACTACAAAGAATATGAGAAAAACACTACGAGGCAAGAAAAAGTCGAAAGTCGCCGGTTTTCGTAGGCAGCATTGAAGATCCAGTACCATAGGCTGGCGCCCGTGTTGAAGCTGCTTTGTGCAATGACTACGATCTGTTTCGCCGTAAAGGCTTGGGCGCCGACTGATCCTCTTCAACCCTCCGACGCCCTTGCATTGGAACGTGCTGGGAAAACGCAAGAAGCCATGGCAGCGTGGCAAAGTCTGGCAAAAACTCGTCCAAATGATCCGGGCGTGTTTGCAAGTCTTGGAGTCTTGTTAGCCCGCCAAGGACAACTTCAACCAGCAACGGTCGCCTACCGGCATGCCCTTGCGCTCGACCCATCGTTGTTGCCCATTCGCCTGAACCTTGGGCTTGCTGAGTTCAAGCAAGCTCATTGGGCAGCAGCCATCCCATCCTTCGATCAGGTGCTGCATGAACAGCCGGATAACGGACAGGCTCGGCTCTTGCTAGGTGTCAGCTTGTACAACGACGCGCAGTATGGCCGCGCAGTCTCGACATTGGAACCGATGGTGCAAGCTGATCCTCCCAATGCGCCCTTGCGCCAGATGTTGGCGCAAAGCTGTTTAGCTGACCGGCAATACCGGCGCGCCCTGACCGAATTTCAAACCCTACTGCAGTTAGATGCCAATTCATTTCCGGCACATATGGCGCTTGCACAAGCCCTGGACGGCCTTGGAAATCCGATGGAAGCACGGAACGAGCTACAGCAAGCACTGAGAATCTCACCGCACGAACCCGAAGTCCATTTCGATCTTGGTTTTCTGGACTGGAAGGCTGCCCGCTACGACTCTGCTGAGCAGGAGTTCCGAGCCGAACTGCAGAATTATCCTGACCAGGCAAATGCGCTCGCATATCTCGGCGACACTCAGTGGAAGACCGGTCAAGAGGACGAAGCACTTCGTTCCCTACAACGTGCGTTGCGCCTCGATCCAAAGTTGCGCTTGATCCATATGGATCTGGGAGCCATCTATCTCAAGCAGGAGCGATATCAGGCTGCCTTGCAAGCCTTGCAGCAGGCCGTTCGCTTGGATTCTTCACGCGCCGATGCTCATTATAGGCTGGCGCTTGTATACAAGGCGTTGAACCAGCCTGAGCAGGCAAAGAGTGAGTTAGCTACCGTGACAAGGCTGCATCAACAAGACGAAAAACAAGCATTGCGAGACGTTTCTGGCACGCGTGCACTGCCGGCATTGCAATAAGATTGGTTTCTCGCCATGCCGCTTAGGCACGTATCGAGCGAAATGGAACGAGCGCCACTTGCGCAAGCCACTGCAAACACAAGCCGGTGATCAATGTCAGAATTGGTACCCGGACAATGTCGAAGATCATAAACCCAATGAAGTTCTCTGAAAAGTGGAACAAAGCGTAGCCAAACAAGGCGACGCACCAAACGCTTTCGGAGATGGAACCAAAAAGCGAGTCATAAACCACAAAGTACAGCAGGCTGAGCAGGAATGGAATCGTGAGCACGCCAAACCAGCCTAGGCTGGCATAGCTGTCGGCAGATAAGGTGAAGGTGATCTGCGTTATCAGATCTTTGTCCGCGATGGTGCCCGTAAAATGGCCTAGAAAGTTGCCGCTGTTTGCTTCCGGCTTGCCTTTTCGGATGGCAGATGGCACCAGGTATTGCAAGGGAATGACAAGGGAGTTCCAGCCCGTATGCGCATTGCTGCGCACCGATCCACTGACCAGGTAATCGTCGAATTTCAACATGTTCATGCGGTCGAGAAAACCCATCTGGCGACCAAAGCCGTAGTATTCATCGAACAGGTAATGATGATCTTCACGCGCGCCGCTGTCATACAAACGCCACAGATTTGGAACCGATCCAATATCGGAGACCGTTTTGCCGATCATATGCAGACGGTCTGACGGGTCAGGAACGCGAATGCTGGTTCGTGCGATCTGCGCATAAGGGAACATGATTTCGGCTACGAGGCCCAAGCCTAATAACCAAGTGATCGCGTGCCGCAATCGGAAGCGTAGACGATAGCCGAAGCAGGTCAGAGCATAGGCTACCAGCGGCGCCAGCATTGTCGCTTTACCTACGTCCAGAAAGCCGAATGTGAAGGAGGTCAGCATCGTCACTGCTGTAAAAGTATCCAGGGAGCGCTTCCCTCCTGATCGGCGGATACAGTGTGCCGTGCCGCATACGACGGCAACGTTTAACACCGGGGTGAACGAGGCGGAGATGGGACCAATGCCGCCCTTGAGCCGGTCCATGATCTCTCGCATGTGCATGTAGTATAGAATGCTGGCCGCCACTCCGATGCCGTAAGCTACCCACCCGACTGCCTGCAGATCACCTTTGCTGAATAGCCTGGCAGCGAAGCTTCGCGATGGGCGCAAGATACGGCTGAGATAGGCCGCCCACAACATTCCAAGAGCGCCCACGTTATAAATGCCGAGCGTGAGCAGAGGCGAGTACAAAAATGAGTCGCAAGGCTGGCGTAATGCAATCTTGCCCAAAACGGGGAACAGGAATGACAACAAGAACAAAGCAGCTACCCCGCCCCCGGTGATCCTATATAACCCGCCGAGAACCGTATAAATTTGGGTTCCCAGAAATAGGTAGGTACAGGAAAGCAGCGCAAACTGAGTTCCGGTTCCCGTCAGCAATTGCAACGCTGCCAATGTCAAGGAAGCGGCAAGGCCCCACTCAAGCGGAATGTGCCGCGCGAGGTCAACGTGATGCTTTGATGTATCCGCGGCAGCAAACCCGCTGGCGGCTGGCCAAGGGGCAATCACTGCTGCCATGCAGACTCCGCCTCATCAGCAATGACCGTGAAGTCCTGAAAGTCACCCTCCATTAGAAAAGGGATCCGGCTTTGTACTCGCAAAAGGGTTCTACCATCCCTCCAAAGTGAAGCCTGCGGCGTGACGGCGGCGAGCTGCGGGACCGTCGTCACAGTTCGCCGGGAGCTGCCGACCGGAAATGAGCCCGGGCCTGCTACGACCTGCCCCGGACGGTTCGGAGGCGCACTCGAAGGCGCATAGATCAACCATTCATGCAAGCCGGCGGGCACGTCCCTTTGCCAGCTTTGCTCGCCAAGCTGGATGCTAAGTCGGCCCGGCTTGCGCAGCACTGTGACGCAATGAAGATAATCGACCGTTGGAGTTTTGTGTCGCCAAGCGGCGTTGTTCGTCACTGCTGTTTCCTTCTTGAGAGCGGCCCGTACCAACTGTTTGGGACGAAAAATCATCAAGCGTTCTGTGTCGACCGTCGGCTCTCCACCGGTCCGCGCAAGTTGGATGCCGTACTGCGTCAAGTGGAGGAAGGCTTTTCCTGCGGTGTTGGTATCGGTCACTGCACTGTCTTCACTGAAGTCATTCCAGGTTTGAATATCGATGAATGCTGGTGGTTTAGCGACAGCATTGAACCATGCATCGAGAAATCGGGCAGCACCGAAGCTATTGCCGTATTCCCAGGGTGCCAAGCCGGCCCGCCGCTGGTAAAAGGCCGGCGCAACAGGAAAGGCAAATGGCTTGTTTAGCGCTGCAGCAACCTGTTCGGCCACTCTGCTGTGCAGAGCCGACCAATCATCCTGTGGTGTCCAAACGTCGACTGCGTTTGCGCTCTGAACGAGCGGTGACATTACCGCCACAGAAAGCTCGTAGGGCAAGTACACGATTGTGTATACAGCTTCCCGACCGCCCCAAGCTTGCAAGAAGGCCTCCATAGCAGCCGCAGCAATCTCTTGTTGCTCAACGCTGTTGTGCTCAGCGGAATATCCAACGGCAAAAACGATGACCGGTTTACCGTCACGCCATACGAAGCTTTTTGGATAACGATCGAACCAGGCCTTGACCGTCACGCCGAAACTGGCGTAGTCGTCCTTCCAGAAATCACCCCAGATTTCCGGAATGATTTTGGTCGAATGCATTCCTGCGTTTGCAGCAAGCAAGTGAAGAGCTGAACTGTATGCGCTTGTTGGAAGCATCCGCGGCCCAAGTAACAGCCCGAACGCATCGATTCTGGTCTGTTCCGCCATTTCGAAGTCGCGCGCAATCCCGTCAGTACCGCTGGCGGCCACGGCTGAAAGGTCCGGCGCGAACCAGGAGCTTTCTTCTTCGGTTGGTGGCCATGTCTCAAGCTGCGCCAGCTTTGCAGGATGCAACACTCGGTCGTCAGCGGCAGGGATACCGCCCAACACGTAGCAGTGCATATAGTGAGCAAAGACAAGCGGTTTCGCAGGGGAACCATCGGCATGTCCTTGTTGCTCGCGACCGAATGAAAAGACCGTCGCCGTGCAGATCACCACAGCAAGCCCGGCCAACCAACTTGCAGACTTACTTCGCAAGACTCCCGAGTCCATAGATCGAGGTAGCGGCAACGGCAGCACCTCCGTTGGCTAAGCCCGCCTTCAGCGGACTCATCGGAATGTAGAGAACGTCGTTCGCAAGCAGAAGCGGGTCCGCCTGCTTGCCATCCATAATCTTCTTGAGATCAAGCGCCACTTCCCTGCGGCTGATTGGGTCAAGCCCACGAACGATTCGTGCCTTAGCCAGTGAAGCCCCATATTTCAATCCGCCAGATAGCGCGATGGCACGCATAACCGTTATCGGCTCATTGCCTTGAAGACTGATCGCCTGCTCCGTTCGCACCTGACCCACGATGAAGACGCTACCCACTTTGGGAACGATAACCGCATCGCCAGGCAACAGAAGCACGTTCGTTTCATCACTCATTCGTGGATCCACACTGAGGCGAATCGTCAACGTTTCATTCGTTGCAGTCCGTTGCACAGTGAGCGTATGGCTTGCTGCCGGCGTGAAGCCTCCGCAGCTTGAGATGACATCCAGAAGGTGTAACTGGCTCAAGGCAGCGATCGGTTTGGGGTCTTTCACTTCACCGAGTACGGTAATGACGCGACTAGGCGAACTAATCAGTTCGACTGCCACCTGCGGATCGGTCAAGTATCCCAGGCTCTTCAATTTGTCCTCCAGCAGTCTGGCTGTACCCGCGCCTGTCTGGCCGGCAATCTGAACATTGCCCAGGTAAGGCAATGCGATCGATCCGCCTGAGTTCACCTGCAATCGATCAAGTGTCAGTTCCGGCGCTCCAACAGTCACTAAGCGGACTGTATCGCCCGCCAGGATCGGCGTATCACGAGCGAAGTCAGTTGTTCTCGGTGCAGGAGCACTGAAGGAGGAAGCTGAACGGCTCACTGCGGGACCGGCATATTGCGCTATGGCGAGCGTTGAAACCGAAAGCAAGGCCGAAGACAGCAGCAAAATTTGCCTGCGAAGACTGGCCATCCGCCGCTTTTTAGGCTGCATAAGCACCGCCGCCCGTATAGCCGTAGTAATCATCCGGAGTTGAGTCAACGTGATTAAACACGAATCCCAGAGTTTTCGCCTGCACCGATTGCGCGATTGTGCCGGCACGATGGAGGATGCTTCGATCACAGACACCAGCTCGAACAGTGAGGACCAAGCCGTCGGTTTGTGAAGCGACCACCGCTCCATCAGTCACAGATAACAGCGGCGGAGTGTCAATGATCACGTAGTCATACGACTGCCGCATTTCGGCTAACATGTCCGTCATTCTGTCTCCATGAAGCAGTTCCGAAGGCAACGGGGGTGTCGCTCCGCTAGGAAGAACATGCATGCTGGGCAGATGGGGAATGGAATGCGTTGCTTGTTGCCAGGATGTGTAGCCGACCAATACATCGGACAGGCCCCGTCCTCCTGGTAGCTGCAAACGTCCTCCCACTGCCGGACGGCGCATGTCGGCGTCAACCAACAAAACCTGACGGCCACTCTGCGCCAGCGCAACCGCCATGTTGATCGACACCGTTGTCTTCCCTTCTTGCGCCTGACAACTAGTTACTGTGAGAACCTGCGCCTGATGGGCCGGGCCTGAAAAGCGCACAGAGGTCCGTAGGGCTCGAAACGATTCCGCAAAATTCGATTGGGGAGCCTGCAGCAGTTCGGGACTATTGACTCCAAACAACGCGCCACTCTTGCGACCGGAACTCAGCTTGCGGAAGCGCGGGATGATTGCAAGAGCCGGCAAGCCAGTGAGATCGTGTACCTGCTGCGCATCCCGCAGCGTAGAGTCAAATCGCTCACGAAAGATACCGGCAGTGGCAGCAAACAAAAGCCCGAAGGTCCCACCGACAAATGCAAATGAAACAGCAGACATCGACGAGGGCTCAACCGGAAGGGCCGCCAAGTCTACGACCTCGATATCGGCTGCATCCAGGCCCGCGTCTACGGAAGCTTCTTGCAAGCGCTGAAGAACGCTTTCATACATGTGACGATCCGACGCAAATTCCTGACTGACGAGTTGGTATTGCACCAAGTCATCGCGCTTGCTGTAGATTTCACCCGTTTTGTTATCGAGAATGCCGCGCGCTTTGCCTTCTTCCCTTTGCGCCAATTCATAAGCTTCTTTGGCTTGCTGTACCACTCTGGTCTGCTGCGCAGACAGCGAGGTTTCCAGGCTTTCCAACTGCGCCTTTGCCTGCCGTACCGAGGGGTAGTTAGGACCATACACGGGGGTCAGCTTGGCCAATTCGGAGGCGACGGTGGCGCGTTGTGAACGGAGGGTACCCAGGTTGTTATTCGGGAAGTCGCTACCCAGGGCCGTACTGGAATCCACAACTTGATCTACGGGCATGGAAGATAGAATCTTGAAGCGTGCTTCAGAAACAACGCGCTGCTCGGTGGCGTCCGCTGCGTTCTTCTCTAGATTCGCCACCTCTGAGATCAACAAGGAATGTTGCGGATCGAGTGACATCAAGCCAAGTTTGCGTTCGAGTGCAACCATCTTGTCTTGTGAAGTCTGCACGCGTGAACGCAGATCATCCATCTGGCCGCCAAGCCACTTCACCAGCTGGCCGCGCGCATTGAAATGCGTGCTGAAGTTGTGTTCAATAAACTCACTCAGCAGTGTGTTGACGATGCTGACGGCCAGGGCCGGAGACTTACTCGAATAAGAAACGGTGACCATCTGTGTTCGTGGAACCCGCTCTACCTTTAGGCGCCGCTTCAGAAGTATCAACACCGCATTTCTGACAAATGGATTGGCCAAGTCGCCCTGGAAAACTTGAACGCTCGGACCACCCCAGAGTGACCGCTTCACAACGGTCTTTGGAGAAACAAAATCCGGGTTGTCTGGCAGATGCAGCTTCTTCGCGACTGTCAACAGCAGCGTATCGCTACGCATCACGCGGCCATATGACTCAATGGTGACGTCCATGTCGATACCAGAGTTGAGCATCGAGGAAACGCTTTGCTTTAGATCGGCGGCAGAACCCGGTTGTACCTGGAGTTGCGCTTCCGCAGTAAAACGATCACCTCGCCAACAGCCGAAACCGTAACTGGCTATCGCTAGCGTGGCAGAAAACAGAAAGATGAACAGCTTGCGGCGGCGCAGGATGCTCCAGATCTGCTGCAGATTTGGCGAGGGACTGCCGTCAAAGTGCGAAGGCCGGGACAACATTCCATTGCTGCCCTGCTCAAGAGCCATATTCATGCCAGGGTTTCTCCTCCCCACGGCAAATAAGCGCGAAGCTCTCGGAGCCCAAACAAGAAGTAACAAGGAAGGGCAATCAGCATAACGCCGGTCATAGCAATCAACGCCATGGTCGAGGTCGATTGGGCCGCTCCATACATCACCAGCTGATAACAAAGTGGCAAGGCAAGACACATGAAGCCGACGAGCTTAACCACGGGCGCAATGGTGATGGAGTCATCATTGCCAAAGAGAAGCTTATTTTCGCGGTATAGCAGAGCCATCTGCGACAGCTCCGAAACAAGCCATACAAGCAGAAAGCCATATACCCCGAAGCGGATGGTTGCCGGAATGCTCAGGATCAGCATGGCAAGGTTGCCGAGAAATACGATCAAAGACAGTTGCTTGTGTACGTTCGTTGAGAACTGGAAGAATTGTTTGTGCTCTCGCATGCTCATCGCCCCTGAGATCAAAGCCATCAGGGCGCACAACCAGGGCTGAAAGAAACGTCCATCGTGCAACCACAGCTGCAGCACGAGTGGCGCAAACAAGAACGCACCCAGGTTTGCAACCGGGATAAGAAAGAAAACGAGCTTTTCTGATTGATGGAACAATTTCAGCAGCTTTGTCATCTCACCCGCTCCATAGGAGAAGGTGATCTCTGGTGCTATGGCGTTGGTGATTGTTTGTAGCAGTTGCCGTGCAGTTGCCAGAATGGTGCGGCTTACCGTAAACACAACCACCAGTTCTGCCCCAACCAAACGCTGCAGAAGAATGACTGGCACCTGAAACACCATGAAATTTTGGGCAAAGACCATGGCGAACATGGCGCTAGGTTTCAGGCTTGCTCGCACGGTTGGCCAGTCTGCTCCTGCGAGTCCGAGCGGTAAGGAACCAATTCTCGAACGAAGGTCCAGGATCGATCCCAATGTGACAATGGCCACCGCCATGGTTTGTCCAAGCGCCAGGGTGCTGAAAGACACATGAAGCGCCGCAAGTGGAACCACGACCAAATAAGCTGCCAAGCGCCGCCAGTTGTACCAGAAGGTTCCCCGATGAGCTTGCTCAATCACCATGAATAGGCCGCTGTAATAACCAGCCAGGATGTTGCACATTGCGAGAAGACCCAGAAAGAGCGCACAATAGCGGGTCTCTGAATCGCCCATGGTTGTCAGATGGAGCAGGTAGCGCAGAGGCAGGAAGAAAACCGCCAGGCTGCCTGCCAACCCGATAGCCAGGACACCTAAGAGCAGCGCCAGGGTGCTCCCTTGCAGCCGTCTGTAATCCTGCAGGTTTCCTCGCCTGACCAGCATGGTCAGTTCATTGCTTGCGTAAGTGGTGACGCCGAAATTGAGAGTACTGAGGTAACTAATTGTTGCTGAAAGAACTAGCCACTCCCCGTATTGAACGACGCCATAGAAGCGGATCAGGGTGGGTGGCAGCAGAAACTGCGTCAACAGAGTGACGCCGACTCCGGTCCCGAGCGCGGCCAGCATCTTTGCAATGCGCGAAAGCATACAGTCCGAGCGCTCCATAGGTCGTCTCGCTGGAACCGCATTGCGAAGAAGGAGCCTGCACAGAATCGCTCATATACATAGGTGGGCTTGGTCCCTCAAGCTCTCAAGACGTTTTATGCATTCGCCTTCAAGCCGCGAACTTCGTTTGTCCCGGCCATCTCCGCTCCTGCGCTGCAGCGAACAACTTTAGTAATCGACGACCGCAGTTCTGTATGTTGAATCGGCGCTCAAAGGTGGAAATGGCGGCAGTTCTCATTGCCTCCACGCTGTTGTCATCGAGTTGCAACCAGTGTTGCAACAGCTTATTGATCCCGTTCTGATCATCAGCTTCGGCAAAACCGGCTCCATCCTCGACAATCGGACGCCAGATGTTGACTTTATCCGTTATGAGAACCGGTCGCCCACAGGACAAAGCTTCTGCCACAGCAATGCCAAAGTTCTCCTGGTGCGACGGGAGCACAAATGCTTCACAAGCTTGAAATGCTCCCCATTTCAGGTCACCCGTCAGTATGCCGGTCCAATGCACGCGATCAGAGATCGACTTCTCGTCAGCTATCGCACGCAATCTTGACTGGTAGCCCGACGCATCGGGTCCTGCCATTACCAGGTGAATATCAGCCTGCTGGACTTCGCGCTGGGAGAAAGCGTGCAGCAGAAGATCACAGCCCTTTTTCTCATGTAGCCGGCCCAGGTAAAGCAGAAGCCGTTTGGAGCGTAGATGGGGAAAACGCTGGAAGAAGATCTCCTTGTAATCGAAGCCAAGATCTTGAGGTCCAAGCGCTCCGTAGGGCACCACCAATCCCTGCCATTGGTGTCCAAAGAAGTTCTGTCGTGCTAACTGCTGCTCGGCTTGGGCGGTGAACAAAACCGCTTCTGCGTCATTGAGCACGTGCCGCTCCACCGCACTCCAATAAGCAAGCTTCTTGAGATGCTTAGCCGGATACTGCTGTTTGAACCAAGGATCCAGCATGCCATGAGTAAAGACAAAGTAAGGCAAGCGATTTCGTAGCGCGTTCCATGTGGCAAGCCCGTGATACTGCCAAATGCCATTGATAACAACACCGTCATAGTGCCGCGCATGCTGATCCAGCCAAGGCTGAAGACGCGGGGTATAGCCATAAGTTCCCTTGGCCGGCCCCATCGCATGCACCGGAAAATTGAGCTGGCGTAAATGCTCCTCTTCTGGCCCATCAAGGCAGACAGCCTCCAGGTTGTAGCCAAGCGAAACACACGATTGGTGAATGCGCTTCAGCCCTTCTGCAGGTCCGCCGACCTTTGGCGCTAACGACCTAATGAGATGCAATATTCGCATGAATGGCTCCGTTTCAGAAGAACACTGGGCAGATGACTACGTCGTTGCCAGTTCTGGCAAGCGGTCACGATACTGCAGCAGTAAGGACGTGAGATGCCGCGCCTCCCAATAGCGCTTCCCATATTTGGCCGGGTTCGAAGCACAGCGGAAAAGCCAGCCCAGGTACATCTGATCTGCCCACATGGGAATTCGCACTTGGTCGCCGCTTAGAAAGGCGATCGCGGCGCCCAGGCAATGAATGGAAGCTCGATAGTCCAGTTGGTTGCGCAGATACAGCCCGAGCTGCTCCTGGGTACCTCCGCCGATTGTGACGACGACATGTTGAGCCCTGATCTCATTCAGCTTCTCTAGGAGGAGGGGGTCTTCGACGCACCCCGATGCAGCCTTATCAAATAAGGGTGCGATATAGACGTTCTGCGTCGGTACCGTTATTCCTTGTGTTCGAAGCCATGCCAGGTTGAGCTCGGCACTTTCCTCGCTGGCCATCACCCAGAAGGTGTTGCCCTCGCTGCGCATGAAGTCTCGTTCGAGCAGAGCTTGCAGATACGCTAAGCCCGAGACCCGGGCAATGTCATCCTGCTCCACTAGGTTCCACATGGCGACCATCAATGAGCTATCTGGAATGACCAAATCGGCTTGGAGCAATGCTTCTCGATAGGAGGGATCATGCTGTAGTTCGGCCAAAGCGGGTGCGGCAGGAACTACTAGCAAACCACCACCTGCCATCCTGTCGACAGCCTCGCCTGCTGAACCTGTATAGAACTGAATACCCAGGATCTGTCTGACCTGTGCTTTGTCGACCGCTTGGAACACAACCGCTCCGCTCGTCTAGATTCGGCAGCTCATCCTGAGCTATTGCCGTCCTCCGACGTATCGGTCACGAGTTGCAAGCTTTCGGTGCTCGCGGAGTCGCGGGTGTTTTGAAGGAAGATGTTTTAATTACTGGCCGGTACCGGCGATGACAACCTGAACGGTCCTGAACAAGATGCGCAGATCAAGCTTCAGATTCCATTCACGGACGTAGCGGAGATCCAACTCCATGTAGCGATCGAACGATGGATTGGCTCTAGCTTCTACCTGCCACAATCCGGTGATGCCGGGATGAACAGTCAGCCGTTGCCGCTGTTCGGCATCGTATTGTGCCACCTCCTCGGTCAAGGGCGGTCGAGGGCCAACCAAGCTCATGTCGCCCTTAAGGACATTCAGCAATTGCGGCAGCTCATCCAAACTATACTTGCGCAGATGCCTGCCCACGCGAGTGATGCGTGGATCGTTTGTGATTTTAAACAGCACGCCATCGCGTTCGTTCATGTGTTGCAGCGACTGCTTCAAAACGTCGGCATCGGGAACCATCGTTCTAAACTTCCAACACCAGAAAATTCGCCCTTTTCTGCCGACACGCTGCGAACGGTACAATACCGGGCCGCGTGAATCTAGCTTGATCAATAGGACCAAAAGGAGAGAGAACGGAAGCAAAACCACGATTGCCAATCCGGCGCAAAGAAGGTCCAGTGTCCGCTTTGCCAACACGGCCGTCAAGTCAGTCCGTACCTGGTGGAGACAAAACGTCGGAAGATGGCCAACAAATTCGGTGGCGGGATATGGATCAGGTCCGGACAGCAAGTCTGGAACCAGGCGAACAGCGATCCCATAGCGACGTGCTGCCGCTATCACAATCTCAGCCGACTCGGGGCTCAGTCCACATATTGCAACTTCGTCAGCAAAATGCTGTCGAGAAGTAACAGATAACCAATCTGCGAAAGCGTTACGTGTTGCAGCTTTCAGCATTCCTTCTGCATCAACTGCCAACACAACTTTCAGATTCTGTTCCCGTATCGAGCCAAGATGCGACTCGAGCAGTGACGCAGTTCGTTGTGTTCCTAAAACGATTACATTCCGCTGCAATGTGCTCTGCAAGAAGCTTTCGTTGGCGTTCGCGTTTGCCAGGATGGACAACGCCAATAGCAGCAGGGAGGTTGAGCTGGCGATGAACAAAGAATGTGAGAAAAATGGCTCGATCCGAAGCAGACCGGTAAGCATCAGGACCGACAAGTAGCCTATCGCAGTGGCCCGAACTATTTGCGGCAGCGTCCGCTTTCGCGCTTGCAGCTGAGTCAGGCTGACGGCTGCATATAGGGAATAAAGTGTCAAAAACCGCATGACATTGACTTCGAGCGGGAGCGTGAATTTGCGGTCCAATGATGCGCTTAGGATGCTCGCTTGATGAAGCAGGCCAATGAAACCAGCGAGCAGCAAGCAGATGCAATCCCGAAAGGTACGCCCCAACAGCAATGGACCAGACAGCTGGGATTGGTCTTGCAGGTTTGTTGCCGGCTTGGAAACAGGACACATATCCTAAGACCGGCCTTGGGCGAAATGACGATCGAAAGGAAGCTTCACAGCGGAGATTGTTCGTGCAGTACGAATGGCAATCAGTTTTTCCAAAGCAAAGCGCCCCTGAGACCCGGTTATCCAGTCGAACACGTGGCAGATCCTTGAAACTGCAGTTCGCAGCTTCCGAGATTCGTAGGGTTACCTGATCGTCCCAGAAGATAGTTGGCTGGTAGGCTCGGCTTTCTCAGGCCATTTAAGGTCATGGAGGGGAAACGAGTCAGCTTGCCAAGCAGAGACATGGCGATGAAGGCTGGACGTTTGTCTTGAGAACCTGATCGGAGATCTTGCCAAGTACCTGTGCGAGTTCTCCTGGCGAATGGATTCGATGCACAGTGCCGTCTACCGAAGCAGTGAAGTGTTGCACAGAGTCTGTCGGCTCGCGGCCCCGAAGGGCGGGAAAAAAATAGACGATGTCATGAACCGCTGCATGCTTCGGCTCGGAATCCGTGGAAGCTTTTGGGAACTGGCGATCGACACGTGTCCAAGGACCGATAAAGATCACTGCACGAGAGAAGGTCTCATCAGATTGCTCCTCGCGCAGCAAAGATGGAAGCAGCCGTAAACCGTTGTCCTGTTCAGTCAAGGTGCGCACCGACACAACACCAAGCTCTAAACTCATCATTTGCGTCGACAAGCTTGCCAGATCGTCTGTCTCGAACTGGTTCCTGCGGTAGAGTTCCTTTTGCTGTTCAAGATTGAACGCAACTAGTTTGATTGACGCTGCTGGAAAAGTTCGGATGACTGACGAGATACAGCCCAGAAGGAACGCCCGGTCCCAAGCTCTCAGTCTCTGCTGATACGGATTCATGGGCGAAGCGTTCACATACAGCGTCACCTGGAAATTGCTCTTCTGCTTCTGGTTCCGCGCTTGCCATTGATCCGACAAAGGAGCAATCGTGTAAGGCGGTACAGCTAGATTGACGGAACGCTCGGCATGCGAACGATCGGCCTTGAGCGTCCAGCATTTTCGCTGGTAGCGTCCTGCGTCATCGACGAGAAACAACTCAAAGGTGTAGGAGCCTTCGCCAAGCAGAAAGCCACCACTTCCTTCCACTTCAGGATGGATCTTACCCATCCGTACGCGGTCCCGCAGTTCAGGAGGGATCGCCGGAATCTGGTAAGTCATTCCTAGCATGACTGGCTCACCAACACTCGGCGTGACTTTCAAGTAGGACTTTAGAAAAGCGTTTTGCCGCTCTTCGAAAAGCCGAATCGGGCAGGCAAGAACAAATCCAGCTTCGAAGTGAAACGAGAAATCCAGAAAAGGCCGCACTTGCTCAACCCGGCAGCGAAGTTCATCGCGATTACCGCGGTGCTTAGGTGGGAGCTGGCCCAAGATGGCATTCACGTGCAAGGCTTGGTCGCTGCTCAACCGCTCTTGAGCCTGTAAACTGCTCACGAGCAATATGCCAAAACAAAGCCGGGAAAATGCAAGCACTGCGTTGTGGCCCTGATTCGATTGTAATTAAGAAGGATTAGGCGAAGCAGGAACGCTTATGGGTCGAGAGGTGAGGATTGTAGAAACAGGAATGGTCGGGGCGAGAGGATTCGAACCTCCGGCCTCCTGGTCCCGAACCAGGCGCTCTAGCCAGGCTGAGCCACGCCCCGAACTCATCCAGCTTAGCAAGTATGAAGGCAAGCCGATAGCTGGATGGATTGTCCTCGAGACAATCAGTCACTGTTGCAATCAGGTCACAAACAGTGCGGAAACCAGTTCGAATTCATAACGGCTTGGATCAAAGCCGTCGCGCTCCAGTCGCAGGATGCACTCACGGGGCGAAGTCGCGATTGCTTGCACAACACGTAACGGCAGGCGGTCGGTCGAATAAAGTTCGGTGGCAATCCACAAACCTGTCAACTGCTGTCGCACCGCCAGCGGCAGACTGTCTATCGCCCTTCCAATAACACTGGCGCGGATGTCCGAAGAGTTCGTCTTCACGTTCGACATGGCTCTTTATTGGCGCAATTCTTCTGCCAATCCAGTTATGCCGCGCCTTCGATAAACATTGGACAAACGTTGCTGCTCCGGTGAATTGGTCAAGGCGCGACGTAAAAGAGGATCGGAGGTGGCGGCGTTGATGTCTTCCCGCGCTGGAATCCAAAACTGTCCATCCCCGAACTCAACGTCGTTGATGAAAGCTAAGATACCTTGAATTGCCAATGGCCCACCTTGTGTTCTGGAAAAACGCACCGCACCCGTGTTGCCTACCGTTTCTTCCTGAACTGGGCCGAGTTGCACAGATCCATTGATGGAACCTGCCAGATAATCCCGCCCATGCCCATCTCGCACAATCCATCCCATGTCGAGACTTTTCACTGTTCGTTGTCCATTATTCCTGACCTGGATGGAAGGTGAAAGAACCTCATTGCCTACAACGGTCGTGACGCCACGCATCGGGCTCACGGGAGAATTGGCAAACGACACGGCTTCGATGGTCACTGACTCCGGCGTACTTCCCTGTTGTTGAGAAGGAGCAGGCAACAGTTCCAGGCCGAAGCGCTCTGGTCCAAGATCCTGCAGTCCAAAGTTGAGTTCTCCACGGAGTTCCGGAATACGATTGGAGCGCAGCAACTTTGCCAGATACTGCCGATCTCTCCTTGCCTGTAGTTCGTAAACCGCCAATGATCGCCGCTGTTTCAAGCGATCTGGGCCGTAGAAAGTTAGATCGTTGAATAAGGCACAGTCGAGAGCAACCTGCACCATTGCACCTGACGCCTTCGGAACCGCATTGAAGGGGCGCAGCAGCTCCATGTCAATCTTCACAGGAAAAACGTCGCCAGGACGCACGTGCAGGCTCGGGAGAGTGACTGATCCATGTCCCGGCGGCGTCAGATCCTGAGCGCCAACACTTAGGGATAAGCCGGCAATCGGCTTGGTGCCCGTGTTCCGCAATAGCAAGGAGGCGTGGATTTCGATCGCCATCGACATTCCTCGCACCCGTGCGCTGGTCGGACCCAAGCTGAAGGACACGACTAGAACCGGTGAATCGCGCGAGAATTCAAAATCGAGCCAGCGGCCCGGGTCACTTTGCGCCGATGAAGCGCCACCGCTTGTCAAGCATAAACAAAAAAGCAGCAGCCTCCGGCAGATGGAGCCGAACCTACTGCCCATACACATTGGCGATCGTCACCTGACCAGTATTTTCGTCAACGTAACGGGACGTCACAGCCGAGCCTTCAAGAACGCTGACGGCAGCTGATCGAGGCGAACGAAGTACCAGCGTGACACCTTGCGTGCGAACCGAGATGCCATCTGTTGTCGCCTCGACCATCGACTCGCTTTGCGGTGCGCGGGAAAAGTGAAGCCATTGAGTAAAGGCTCGCGCCAAATGTGCATTCTGCTCCGGTGGGATATGCGTAAACCAACCTAGAACGAAGAGTGCACTGAGGCCGGCAGCCAGCCAAACGCCAACGAAGCGCGTCCGCCGAGTTCTTCCTACGTTCTCAATGCAGCGTGCTGCGGCAACACCAACCGCGATATTGCCAAGCATTTCGCTTTGAACACGCATCCAGTCAATGCGGTTCTCAAAAGGCGCAAGATTTCCCTGTTGAGCCTCGGCGCGCAATGCAGTGACTCCGAGCTCAAACTCCCGTATCGCGCTTCGGCATTGTGAACAACGTAGAAGATGCTGCCGCACCCAAAGCCGCTTGGTCAACGGGAGATCACCACTCGAGTAGAGCGCAAGCATGCTTCGAAATGGATGCTGCTTCGGCTTGCCGATCGAGGCCGAAATCACGCGCGCTTCCTGCCTTCCAAATAACGCTTGAATTTGATCCTGGCGTTCGCAATATGTGAGCGAACCGTTGCCATGGAGCAACCCATCTGCGCCGCAACCACTTCCGCCGGCATCTCCTCAACATCTCGCAAAACCAAGGCCGTCCGTTCTCTCACCGTCAAGCTGGCCAAACCATCCGTCAAATAGTTCTGCAGTTCTGTGCGCAGCAGTTCTCCTTCCGGGCTGACGTAATCAGACCAGCGTTCGGCAACTGCATGTCCCTCCAGTGACAGAAAGCGATTGTTCTTCCGGAGAAAATCGATGGCGGTATTGCTGGCGATTCTGGACAGCCATTGCGAACTTTTAGCCGAGTCTTTCAGCTGTCCCTGTCTTTGTAAAGCCTTGATAAAGGTTTCCTGCGTAAGATCTTGCGCGTCATCAACATTTCTGACCAGGCGGTAGATCAACAGGAAAATTCGCCGGAGATGCTGCTGCACGAACTCAGTTTCCGCATCGGTTTCAGAGCGGAGCGCAGGAGCGCTGAACTGAGGACGCGGTTCACTCATGCAGACACCTGGGGACAACTCCTCTGCTGCAATTCTCGACTTGTCCTCGTGCCTTTGGCGGAGCGCCATCCTCGACAGGATTGACGGCTCAAATCGCCAAACGTGCAAGGCCGAAAGTACATGGCAACTACCATCCAGTCTAATGGAAGAAAACGGGACATTTTCGGCAACTAAGATTGGATCCCATCCTGCAGTTCACGCGTGCAGGTTTTTTCCACTATCCACGTCTGCTGCCTACGCAATTGCCTCGCGTATTGCAGAAATGTGCTAGGAAGCGGCAACTTAGTGCCGCTTGAAATCGTCTTTCAATCGAACTGAACTCAAACATTGATGACCAAGTCACCAACAATTCGTTTACTCCTTGGTTTGTTGGTGACACTGGGAGCGGTGACCGGCTTTTCTTCCTACGCCCTTTATCAACTTGGGAAATTGCGGAATCTCCAGACTCAAACCATCGATCTGAACCGGCACGATTCTCTCCTTCTTCTCAACGTACAAAACGATTTCAACAGCCTTGGTTTAAAGCTGCAGAACATGACGGAAAGGCCGGAGATGGGTTCTGTCGCCGAGTACCGGATCGAATTCGAGCAGTTGCGGAACCATCTTGAAACGGCGTTGCGCTCAGACACGGCGATTTCTCCCGCGAGTCGGCGCGCCCGCAAGAAAACCGAACTTCTTGCTTCCTTGCAACGTTTCTGGTCGACCAGTGACGCATTGTTTACGGTCGCCAAATCTGGGAGCGAAAAGCAGGCGCGAGAGATCGCCGCAGGAAAATTGACGGACCAGCAGATCGTGTTAGGCCGTCAACTTGCTGATCTACTGGCCCTGAACAACGGCCTTGAAGAAAGAACTGATTTTCAAGTCGCATCTATTTACTCGAGCGCAGAAAAGGACATCTACGTCTTCCTTGGCGCAGCCATTCTCGCCATCGTCGTCACTAGCCTGTACCTAATCTATTCCAATCGAAAGTTGTTTGAGGCGCTGCAGTCGATGTCTCGCCAGCGCCGTTACCTTTCTGCCAAATTGATCAGCGTTCAAGAGGAAGTGTTGCGATCAGTGTCGCGTGAACTACATGACGAATTCGGGCAGATCCTCACTGCCGTAAGTGCAATGTTGAGCCGTGCAGAGCGCAAAGGAGTTCCGCCTGACTCTCCGTTCCGAACAGAACTGAGCGAGGTTCGTGAGATCACCCATCAGACCCTCGAGAAAATGCGGAGTCTTTCCCAGATGCTGCATCCTGCCATCTTGGACGACTACGGTCTGGCGAAAGGGATCGAGTGGTATCTCGAAGTCTTTGAGCGGCAGAATGGCATTCACACCAGCTTGGCGATTGATGGCGAACCTGTCCTGATCACCGGTGCACCAGCTACTCATTGCTTTCGAATCGTCCAGGAAAGTTTGACCAATGTGGCGAAGCACTCCGGCTCGACGAGTGCTTCGATTGAGATGATCTTTCAACCGGAGCGTTTGGTCCTGAAGATCAAGGACGCGGGCAGAGGGCTTCCGCCGGAACGAACGCAGAAGAAGCCGGGCTTAGGACTGATTGCCATGCGCGAGCGGGCCGAGATCGTTTGTGGTGACTTGAAAGTCACCTCCGTTCCTGCCGGGGGTACACTTGTGACCCTCACCATGCCTCTTGCTCAGCAAGACGAAGAGGGCGAACGGGAACCTGATCTGAGCAATTACCTTGGAGAACCTATAAGTGCAAATCATGACTGATCAAATTACTGTCCTTTTAGCAGACGACCATAGTCTGGTACGAAGAGGATTTCGGCGCATTCTGGAAGACGACGAAAGAATGAAGGTCGTCGGCGAAGCCAGCAACGGTGTGGAAGCAATCCGCATGGCTTCAGAGTTGAAGCCAGATGTTGTCGTGATGGATCTTTCAATGCCTGAGCTTGATGGCGTTCAAGCGACAAAGGAGATCGTCAAACACGCACCAAGCACTGAAGTTCTGGTGCTGAGCATGCATGCGGAAGATAACTATGTCCGGAATGCACTCGATGCTGGCGCAAAAGGCTACCTTCTCAAAAGCGCCATCGACGTAGATCTAGTTGGTGCTATCAAGACGGTTGCCGATGGTAAGCGGTTCATCGGGTCCGGCCTGCGTTATATCACGCACGATTCAGATGATGAATTGAAAAAGCTAACGGCGCGCGAAAAGCAGGTTTTGCAACTCATCGCGCAGGGAAAGTCGAACAAGGAAATCGCCGCTTTGCTGGATTTGAGTGTCAATACCGTCTCGGTTCACCGTGCCAACCTGATGGACAAGATGAATATCCATCGCACTGCGGAGCTGGTATTGTTCGCGATTCGCAAAGGCTTGGTCGCGCCGCAAT
>JASVWD011426603.1:0-60255 GCA_031763745.1 Pionus menstruus
ATACAAGTTGTCATCGCGATCGAACGCGATTCCTGTCGCTACGCCCATTCCCTCTACAAAAACGGACATGTTGCCGGTTGGCGTAATCTGATACACCATGCCTTCGTAGCGGCTTGATACATACAACAAGCCGTCTTGATCGAAGGCCAAGCCAGTCGGATTCATCAGGTCGGTGACGAAAGGCTTTGAGTTGGCATCCCCATCGATCTTGTAGATCGAAACGGGCGATTTTTGCCCACGCGAATTGCTGAACGTGGCGTAGATGTCGCCTGATGAATCAACGGCTGGGTTCGCAACCGGGTGTAAGCTGTCGGCGATCTGAGTGCCGATGTGAATCGCCTTGGGGCTGCTTTGAACGTCGCCACTTACCACTGTCAGCTCGCCTTCCGAAGCTGACTCGGGAACCCTCGCGATGATATGCGAATTCCCGGCAATCACTAAATGCGCTTGTTCCCCACCAAACTGCACAATCGGATGACCATGCCGGGCAAAATTTTCACCACGAATCTGAAACTCTCCTCCTGTGATTGCAGCCGCAGGTTGGATCGAGATCACATTCGGCCTTTCACTGGCTTGCCCCTGCTGTTTACTCGCCATAATCAATAGACCTTCAAAGCCCCACCTAGATACAGGATAAGAGCAGCAAAAACACCAGCCGCCAAGTCGTCGGCCACAATGCCGATCCCACCATGCAGTCGCTCCAACTGCCGTATTGGCGGAGGCTTCCAAATATCGAAGAGCCTGAACAGCACAAAAGCGGCCAGATATACCTTCCAACTTGTTGCCAGGGAGCCAAGCAAAGCCGTCCACTGGCCAAGAACTTCGTCAATGACGACGATGCCGGGATCTTCTCGCCCCAGATTTCTGGCAACTCGTCCTGAGGCCCAAATGGCAGGTAAAACGAGGATGGCGATGAGGAAAACCAGGGATAAAGATCGCTCGCTTCCCGCTGCACGCTGCAACAGGTAGGCGATCAGTAAGGCAGTGAGAGATCCGATCGTCCCCGGTCCCCAGGGAAACTTGCCGCAGCCGAACCAAGTTGCAAGTAGGAAAGCAAGCGCATTCACTGCAAACGGCCTTTAAGCCGATCGAATCCGTCGCCTTCCAGATTGTCCAACTCGCTCGTTCCAGTTTCACCACCTGGAATTACGTACCGGTCGGTCGCCCAATTGGCCAAGTCTGCAGTTCGGCAGCGGTCACTGCAAAACGGCATGTTGAGATCATCCGCGGGTACTTTGCGGCCACAGATTGGGCACGGCATCGTAGTGGCCATACCTTCATTATCGAGGGTTTGAAGCGCTGCGTGAAGTTGTGTTTGCAGCAAGTATGGGGAAGGGAGATGCTGCTAAGGCAGCAGGAACAGGTAAGGACAAAGTCTCCGGCTCATCAACAAGTTCGCCGACCAGATCGTAATCATGCACGTCAGTGACGCGCAACGTTCGAAACGTCCCGACGCGCGGCTCACCCGGCCCAAGGTCGTTAACGTAGCAGATTCCATCAATTTCCAGTGCCTGACCTTGCGAGCGTGCCTGCCACAACAATTCCGTTTCGGCCGAAAGCTTTTCCAGCAGAACCGGGATTTCTTTTCCCAGCAGTCTTCGATTGCGAGCTCGCGAAACACGCCGCTGCACACTCAGCAACTGGCGTTTGCGATTGTAGATCGTACGCTTGTCGACTTTGCCATCCAGAAGATAGCTGCCGCTGGTTTCTTCATCACTGTAGGAGAACACGCCCAAACGGTCAAATTGAGCAGCCTGCACAAACTGGCATAGCTCATTGAAGTCAGTCTCGCTTTCACCGGGAAAGCCGACTATCATGCTTGTTCGTATCGTCACGCCAGGAATCGTGGCCCTGATTCGCTCCAGGAGCTTCAGGAAGATATCGCCATTTGCGCCGCGCTTCATTCTTCTGAGAACTGCAGCGCTGGCATGCTGCAAAGGCATATCGATGTATTTAACAAGGCGATCGTGGGCAGCAATGGTGTCGAGCAACTGCTGCGTTATGCGATTAGGATACGCATAGAGGAATCGGATCCAGTACGGAACGGAACTTGGTAAAACCGCCAAATCACGGAGCAGCTCCGCCAAACCATTGCGGTTGCCGAGATCTTCTCCGTAGCAGGTCGTGTCCTGTCCGATCAAGTTGATTTCGCGCACACCGCTGGCCAGCATTCGTGTGGCTTCATTAAGGACGCTAGCTGGCTTGCGGCTTCTAAATTGCCCGCGAAACTGAGGAATGACGCAGAAGGAGCACGGATGATCGCAGCCTTCCGCAATCTTGATGTAGGCAGCGTGGCACGGTGTCGTGAATACCCGGGCCGTCAAATCGTGATACAGATATGCCGGCGAACTATCGCTGTTTTTCGGTTCTAACCCTTCACAAAGCGCTGTGATTTTTCCAAGCTCGTTCGTCCCGAGAACCGCATCCACTTCTGGCAATGACGCCTGGATCTGGTCCCGGAAGCGTTCCACCAAACATCCAGCTACAACCAAACGTTGCGCTTTGCCTGTACGTTTGTGTTCCGCCATCTCCAGAATGGTGTCGACCGACTCTTGCTTAGCAGGGTCGATAAAGGAACAAGTGTTGACGACGATAACGTCAGCGTCAGCCGCTTGTGGGGTGAGTTCGTGGCCATCGGCTACCAGTTGACCCATCATCACCTCTGTATCCACCAGGTTCTTAGGGCAGCCGAGACTTACAAAACCAATTTTCAAAACAGTGTGTCCGTGCGGGATGGAAGTTGCACGAGTGCAAACTCAATTAGAAAACCCCAGAATAGCAGGAAGAGATACCTGCCAGGCCGCCTAGACTAGGTTTCTTAAGGGGATCCAACCCGTGGATTCAACGAATCTGCCGGTTATGCCGCTTGCAGCAAAACAGGGCTGTGATCCACTTCTTCCAAACAAGCGACCGGCATCGTCACGCTGAAGCGGAACGTACTGCCTGTGCCTTCAATGCTATCCACCCAGATCTTTCCATGCATCAGGTGGATGAGCTTAGCGCATATGGAGAGGCCTAATCCTGTTCCACCGAAGCGTCGCGTCATGGAGCCGTCAGCTTGCACAAATGCTTCAAAGATGCTGCCTTGCTTTTGAACAGGGATTCCGATCCCCGTGTCCGCGACGGAAGCCAGCAAAGTGAAACGGCCCTCTTCGGCCGACAGCTGATCGATTGAAATCTTGACTGAACCTTTTTCGGTGAACTTGATGGCGTTACTCACCAGATTAGTGAGGATTTGACGTAATCGCGTGGGATCGCCAATCAACGTCGGGAACTGCTTTCCATCGGTTGCCAGGGTCAACTGCAGACCTTTAATCTGCGCCTGACCGTGCATCGCTTTGACAGTTGCCGAAGCAATCTCATGCAGATTGAATGTGGTTTCTTCCAGCTCTAGGCAGTTTGCTTCAATCTTGGAGATGTCTAACACATCGTTCAGAATCAGCAGCAATGATCCGGCTGAGTTGTTGATGATCTCGACGTTTTCCCGCTGCTCGTTGTCCAGATCGGAATCGAGAGTGAGTGCGGCCATTCCCATAATTCCATGGATTGGGGTGCGGATCTCGTGGCTCATATTTGCGAGAAACTCGCTCTTGAGCCGGCTTACTTCGTTTGCTTTGTCAAGCAAACGTGTCCGCTCATCCAGTGAGGCTTTTAGCAGGACATTTTGCCGCTTTACCTTACGCATGCGCCAACGAAATGCAAGGTAAGCGGCCAAAGTGAATAGGAGGAAACCGCCCACTTTGGTCCATGCCGAAAGCCACCAAGGCGTCAGAATCTCGAAGTCCAGACTTGCAGGTGACGTGCTTCTTGTGCCTTCGGCATTGTATGCATAGACTTCGAAACGGTAATTGCCAGGCTCCAGGTTCGAGTATTCTACGCTCCGAAGATCAGTGGGGGTCCAAGTATTTGCCAAACCAAGCAGCCGGTAGGAATAGGAGCTTCGTGCCTCATCAGAAAAGGCAAGTCCGGCAAAGTTAAGCCGCAAGGGATTCTTGTCGTAGCGGAGTTTGACGTCGTTCCGTAAACGCTGATTCTTGCTGCCCGTTTCGAAGGAAAGAAGTTGAATCAACGGTGCTGGAAGCGAGCGATCGAATGATGCGGGCAGCATTTCCGCAATGCCCCGACTTGTGCCGATCCAAATGGTCCCATCTGCATCCGCCCAAAATCCATTCGTGTCGCAGTCGTCCCAAACCAGACCCTCTTGCGTTCCAAAATGCTTCCAACTTTTGCCGTTATAAACATCGACGCCGTTGTCGGTTCCTGACCAGATATAGCCGTTCCGGTCGCAGCCCAAGAAGATGATGGCGTCAGATGTCAAACCATCTTGCTTTGAGAAATGACGGATAGCTTCCACATCGCCGTTCGCGGCGAGCGTCAATCGCGACACCCCGGCATCCCCCTCGTATCCAACCCAGACATTGCCATCCAAATCTTCAACCGCCGTTCTCACGTCTGTATTAATGAGACCGTCTTTGGTGCCATAAGTGCGCCAGTGGTCCCCATTCCAAAACGCAACGCCCTGCGAAGATCCAACCGCCCAAACGCCGCCTTTCCGGGTCACTAGTAGTCCGTAAAATCCTGCATTTCTGCCAAGGGTGCCCGGATATTGCTGCTCGAAATGCAATTCTTTGTCCTGCACAGAGTTGCTGCGGAACAAGCCCACGTCGGCGGCAACCCAGATTCGATGATCCAGGTCAAGCTCCATGCGGAAGATGTTGGCATCCTGAAGCTTTGTCCCCGTCGCAATCGGAACGACAGCACCGGAATGGTCAATGCGGTGGATACCGCCCGGAGCACTCCCAACCCAGACCTTGTCACCGAAATGAACAAACGTTCTGACGTCGCTCTCGTGCTTGTGACCGTTTAAGGCTAGGGGCGTCCAGTGCTGGGCGCCCGGAGCAAGACGGCTTAAACCGTCGTCCGTCCCTGCCAACACTGCTCCTGTGTCATCTTTCAAAATCTGCCAGATGACGCCGCCACTCAGCCCCTGGGATTTCGTCCAAGCCTGCCACGTGCGGTAACCCAACCATCGATGAAGACCGGCTCCCCATGTCCCCCACCAAATGGAACCCTCGCGATCTTCCAGCAAAACGGACGGAGATACAGCTGGAGCGCCATCCTCTTCGCTGATGAATCGGGAGCCCCGGGCTTCGATCACCGTCAAACCAGTTCCATTCGGAACCAGAACGTCGCCTTTGCTGGTCGCATAAAGCGAGTCCATGTCGCCGGAATGACTCAATGAAATCGGGATGCGCTTGAATTGTTCCTCACCCAACTTCCGGGCAAATAACATGGCCTCACTGCGCAGCCATAACGTGCCTTTCGGATCAGCTGCAATCGAATCCCAGCGAGCGCGAGGAATGCCGACCTTAGCGCTGAGAGTGGAAGTGCGGTTGCCCGAGCGCAAATACAGAGTGGTGTCCGAAGAAAACAATAAATCGCCGTCCGGCTGCATCAGCATCGCATGAACCGAGCCGCTATCAGGCGCCGGGAGCGGCTCAGCACTGACCGAAAACTGACCTTTGGGAGTCGGACGAATCACGCCAAGTCCATCGTTTGTCGCATAATACACGACTCCTTTGGAATCGGATGTGACGTTCGCTGACCCAATCCAATTCAGCGACATACGCGGGCCAATCGCCTCGAATGAGCTTTCAGTACGACGCTGCATACCGAGCTCGGTCAGGATCCAAAGATTATTCGCACGGTCTTCATGCACCGCATAAATCATCGGGCTGGAAAGCCCATCAGACTTTCCATAGCGAACGAATTTTGCCCCGTCGTAGCGAAACAGCCCATTTTGAGTGCCGACCCAAAGGAAGCCCAAATGATCCTGAAGCAGGCAATTAATGACCTGGTTGCTCAGTCCGTTTTCTTGTCCGTAATGCTTCAGCTCTATCCGTTGAGAAAACACGGGTGACACCAGGAAGACTGCAGAACAGCATAGTTCAAACAACCTCTTCGTAAGCAGGACCCGTCGCACATCTCCCTTATCGGAGGCTTTCTAGAGAGAAACCGAAAAAAGCTCAGCGACGTTTCCGAAAATTCCAGGAGAATAAATCCACTGAAAAGCCGTACACACAACAAAAAGCCCTGCCGTGGGTCGGCAGGGCTTACGTTTACAGAAGGTACAAGGAAAGCTAAGCGGGCTGCGGACTTTCGCCACCCATCAGCCCGGGAATCGGTGTCGGATGAGGAGCGATGATTGTACCGCCGTCGTTGCTGGGTGTGGTCGGGGTCTGCTTTGTTGTTGTAAGAACCTTCAAAGGCCGACCATTGATCAGATCAATGACCTCTGCGCCTTCGAGCACCTCGCGCTCCAATAAGGCCTCTGCAATGCGAACCATTGCTTCCGAACGATCCTTAATGATTTCCTTTGCCTGCTTATAGCCGTCTTCGACCAACTTGCGAACCTGTTGGTCAATCTTGATGGCCGTTTCTTCGCTGTAATCGCGATGTTGGGCAATCTCGCGGCCCAGGAAAATCTGCTCATCCTTTTTCCCGAAGCTCAAGGGACCTAAATCACTCATGCCCCACTCGCAAACCATTTTGTGGGCCATTTCCGTTGCCCGCTCAATGTCGTTCCCAGCGCCGGTTGTCATCTGATCCAAGAAGATCTCTTCAGCGATTCGTCCAGCCATCAAAATCGCTAAACGAGCTTCCAAGTACTTCTTATCGTGTGAAAGCTTGTCATCCATCGGAAGTTGCATGGTCAAACCCAAAGCCATACCTCTTGGAATGATGGTGACTTTGTGGAGTGGATCTGCGTGCTCCATCAGGGCGGCCACAATGGCATGACCAGCTTCGTGGAAGGCGGTCATCCGCTTTTCCTTGTCACTGATGATCATGCTCTTGCGCTCGACACCCATCAAAACCTTATCCTTGGCCAATTCAAAGTCGTATTGAGTGACCACTTTCCGGTTTTGCCGGGCAGCAACAAGGGCAGCCTCGTTCACAAGGTTTGCCAAGTCGGCGCCAGCGAAGCCTGGGGTTCCACGTGCAATCACCGAGAGATCGACATCATCACCCAATGGTGTTTTCTTTGTATGAACCTTCAGGATGTTCTCACGTCCGCGAACATCAGGCCGGTCTACCACGACTCGGCGATCGAAACGGCCGGGACGCAGCAGGGCCGGATCAAGAACATCGGGCCGGTTCGTGGCGGCCACTAAGATGACACCTTCGTTCGATTCGAAGCCATCCATCTCGACAAGGAGCTGATTCAGTGTTTGTTCGCGCTCATCGTGCCCACCGCCTAAACCGGCTCCACGATGCCGTCCCACTGCGTCGATCTCATCAATAAAGATGATGCAAGGTGCGTTTTTCTTGCCTTGTTCGAAAAGATCCCGAACGCGGCTAGCTCCCACACCGACGAACATCTCGACGAAATCAGAACCAGAAATCGAGAAGAAGGGCACATTTGCCTCACCGGCAATTGCCCTGGCCAAGAGGGTCTTACCCGTTCCGGGAGGCCCAATCAGAAGCACCCCTTTTGGAATGCGTCCGCCAAGCTTTTGGAACTTCTGCGGTTCGCGAAGGAATTCTATGATTTCCTGCAACTCCTCTTTTGCTTCCTCTACGCCGGCCACATCCTTAAAGGTGACTTTCTTCTGCTGCGAGGAATGCAGCCGGGCCCGGCTTTTGCCAAAACTCAGAGCCTTGTTCCCGCCGCTCTGCATTTGACGCATCATGAAGATCCACAGACCCAGGATGATCAAAACCGGAAGAACGTTCACCAGGATGCCAATCCAGCCATTGCCGGTTGGATCCTTCCAATTGAACTTGACCCCTTTGTCGGTCAACATCTTGTACACTTCCGGGTAATTCGGAGGGATCACCGTGTGAAATTGGCTAGTGACGCCGTTGGACTCCGTCAAAGTCCCCTGGACATCCGAGCCCGTGATGTTGGCATCCTTGACTTTGCCTTCCTGAACATAGGTGACAAAGTCGGAAACCGACAGATTCCTAGGCGGAGCGCCCCGGCCCGTCTTGACGGCCATGTACACTAACACGACTGCACAAATGATGACTACCCAGAAAACCGCGGTTTTAACGTTTGAACTCATGTACTTACCCCTACCTTGCGGTCCGAAAGTCATTGTTGAAAAACGCTGACAAGTGCCCGCGTAAAAAAGCCCTATTCATACAGACGTCGAAACTCAAAATTTAGATTCAAAGCCCCAGCTTTTATCGAAGAAGCTCAGCCTAATGGTCCAGCATACGTGATTTGCATGGGAGTGGAGTCGCTTCGCTCCGTTGAATAGGCAGCTGCAGGTCCAAAGCGCCATGCCCAGGCGATTCGATTTCCATGCACCAAAACTGGCCAATGTCTGCGCTCCCAGAGCAACACTCGGGATTGTTGAAATAAGGTCTTTATCTTTTCGGGACCTGTATGTCCCAATCGCCAGATCGCGTCGCCTGGTTCCCAGTTCCGAAGAATGAGTTCAGCGGGCTTTGAGCCTGCTCCTGATGAGGGAAGGTGGAGTTCCGACGACCCAGCCTTCGGGTGCTGGTCTGCTTTGAACGTAGCACAAATCTCCACTTCGATACCTGTACTGCCGATCGCAAGAACGCCGGCTGGCGGAATTTCATACCTGCCTGGAACGGTGACCGGTACGGAATAGCCTCGGCCTTGCTTCGAAAGCAAACCGGGCGTTGTCAGGAGAAGCGTGTCGAATGAACGAAAAGCGTCGATTTGAGGGACCAATACCCGATCGTGCCCCGTACTTCCCCGGCAAAGATCCAAAACCGCTTGGACATGGGAACTCTCAATCTGACGCAGATCTCCTCGAACCTGTAAGAACAAAGCTCGGAGTACCCGCTTGGCCAAAGCGGGATGCAAAGTTCGGAGTTTGTCAAGCGGAATCGTCATTCCAAAGACGGTTTGCCGGATATTCAGATCCGCCACAACTACCGCTACGCTTTCGGCCCACCAATCTTCTTCGGCTTGCGCCAGTTCGGCAATCTGGAGAAGGGAAGTCTCTGCCTGAGGTACAACATCCTTCAGTAAGGGCAGCACCTGCAGGCGAATCCGGTTGCGCGAAAAACGCAAATCCTGATTGGACGAATCCTCACGCCATCGAAGCCCTTGTGCGGTCAGCCATTCGCGAATATGCTCGCGAGCGGCGACCAGCAGAGGCCGGAAAAGGCCGTCCTCGGTCCAGAAACGAATGCCGGCGAGACCTGCTGTCCCCGTTCCACGCAGCAGCCGGAACAGAACGGTCTCCACCTGGTCGGTCCCGTTGTGGCCAAGGGCGACACACCTTAAGTCCAGTTCATCGCGCATTCGGAAGAAAAAGGAGCGCCTTGCATCACGCGCCATCTGCTCCAGATTGCCGACATTAGTCGTCCCAAATGCCGGTCGTTCAATGAAGATGGGAAGCCCCAACGAATGGGCCAGCTCTGCCACAAACTTCTCGTCGGCGTCCGATTCGGCACCTCGCAACTGGTGATTGCAATGAAGAACCACCAGACGCTGCGTAGGGTTGGTGAGACAGTGCATCAACAGGTGCAACAAGGCAACACTATCTGCCCCACCGGAAACAGCAACACCAAGCTTGCCGGGGCCGCTCGACATGCTATAACGAGTGAGAACTTCGCTCACCCGCTCCCTTAGATCCCCGTTCAAGTAGGCTATTGTACGCTTCCGAAAGGCTTACACCAGTAGATGATTGGCATTGATCGATACCTCCCGCAAGCTGCCGGCTTATCCCGGCCAAAGGCTTCGTCCTGACCGCCACAGATCCAATGACCCGCGTCGGCTTCGTGGTCATCGCAATCAATGAGCCGGGCGTTCTTCACCAGGTGACGGGTGTGATCGCTCAGCATCGTGGCGACATTCGTTCCATCTCGATTATTGAAGAAACCGAGCTTCAAGCTAAAACCTACTTCGAAATGGATCTCCCCGGTCCGTTGCCGGCGCTCACGGACGACCTCACGAGGCTTTCTGTGGTTTTGTCGGTTGTTCCCGTCCAAACGCTGCAGAAGATCTATGGCAAGCGGATCATCATCATAGGCGGAGGAGCCCAGGTCGGGCAGGTAGCGTTGGGAGCAATCTCTGAGGCGGATCGTCACAACATACGGGGCGAGCACATCTCGGTCGACACCATCCCGTTGGTTGGCGAACGTACACTTGCATCAGCCGTTCGTGCCGTCACTCGCTTGGGTCGGGTTCGTGCCCTGGTTCTGGCGGGATCGTTAATGGGTGGTGAAATAGAGGAAGCTGTGCGCGAGGTTCGGGCACAGGGTCTGCTGGTAATCAGCTTGAATATGGCAGGAAGCGTTCCAGATGCTTCCGATCTGGTGGTGACAGATCCAATCCAAGCAGGCGTGATGGCGGTGATGGCTGTCGCTGACACCGCCAGCTTCACCATCGACCGCCTGCACCGCCGTGTGTTTTAGCAGTTCTTCAAAGAACTTTGCCGGTTACTTGACCTGAAACGCAAACTCACGCAGGAGTTGGCCTTCAGCGCTGTTGTGCTGCGGAGCGTAGATTCGGAAGAAGTGTGCACCGCCTGCGCCAATCGCGGGAACGGACACTTCAATCTGATCCTTGTGGACCGCTGCATTGCCATGCCAGAGTTCCGAGCCGCCTTCATCGACAAGCTGCACTCGTACAGAACTTTCGTTTAAATCGTTCGCGCCCAGATGAACCTGCAGCGGATGATTTTTGGGAATGGTAGGGGTTTCCATGCCGCGATAGGCAACTAACGATACCTGTTCGACGGATGACTGGTGTGAGATGAACTGCGGTGCGATGGCTAAGCCAAGTGCTAAAGCAGCTGCTGAGCCGGCAAGTGACAACCGGGGTAGAGTAAACCAACTGCGCAGAGGAGCTTGCTCCTTCTGAACCGCCTTGGCTACCTTTTCCATGTGGAGTTCCTGCAAGGCCAGCTTGGTTGCTGCAATCTGCAGTTCCAGCGTTTCGAGTCTGGTTACACAAGACTCGCAAGCCATGATGTGGGTTTCAATCGTCTCGAGTTCGCTTTCCTCACTCTGGTTCAATAAGAAACGCTCGAGAGTATCTTCAGCCGGATGATCAAAATATGTACTTTGCATATTTATTTGAAAGCTATCCGCTCTCCTGTTCTGCTTACTTAGTGCTGCTACCCGGCATGACTTCTCACGAATACTGAGAAAATCCCGCTAGTCGTAAGTTTTTTCCGGCCCACTTCGCCAAATTTCGCCTTGGCACGCGATTTTAACAAGCGAAATTGCGTCTCAGTGAGATTCATTTCGCTACAAATTTGCTCTTGAGTTTGCTCTTTTAAATAAAACCGCACGAGTATTTCGCGGTCTCGCTCTGACAATGCGGCCAGGGCGCTTTTCATCAAAGCAGCTTTCTGCTTTGTCATGGCTTCCTGCTCGGGATTGAGCTTGCGGTCTGCAACCGTGATGCCCGTCTCGAGATCGGTTTGTTCGCGTCTGGTGTGAACGGCCGTTTCGATATAAGCCGCCACCTGCCGTCTGACGACCGTGCGTACAAAGCCCATCAACCGCTCCGGTTCACGCAAATCACCGCGCTTGATGGCGTTGACGACAATCAGGAACGTGTCATGTACCTTGTCCTCCAATTCCTGTGGCCCAAGTTGCCGGCACAGGTAGAACCGGATACCGCGGCTGAACAGCTTGTACAGCGCCTCCATCCCAGCATCGTCGCCCGCCTTCACTTGGGCAACAAGCGCCGCCCAATCAACGTTGGCTGGGCCATTCTTGGCGGCTTCGGCCGCTTCTGCGCCGGAGCCTTGGGGCGGCGGCGAGCCGTTCGAGTCCAAACCTTGTTGGGTACCCGTCATGTTGCTACTCCTTTGAGATCAGAGAATAGGAAGCCCAAAACGAGGGCGAACTCCGGTAGCCTCCGTTGTGCTGCATATCCACTTGCGTTCGCTGCAAAGCAAGCGCGGCATGCAGGGCGAGGTTCCCGGAGCGAGAAGTGTCGGACCTCAAGTGTCCATAAAACGTGGAGAAAAACCGGCCCGTGTCATCGGGAGTCGGCCAGGCGCTGACGACCACTGCACTCGCCCCAGCCAACAGCCACGCCCGGCTCAGCCCCATGAGGCCTGCCGTCGGAAGATTTTCACCTTGTTGCGAAGAACAGCCGCTCAGCACAACCAGACTTCCATTCAGCCGCAAGGTGGCAATATCTTCCCGCGTCAACAGTTCCGGCATGCTTCCATCGCCAAGCGTCAAGGCAAGGGCAGCTTCCGTAGAGGCGGAAGCATGTCCCGCCGCGTCTTCCGGACTGACGACATGTACCGCGAAATGGACAATCGCCGGGTTCCCTTCGAGTGTGTGCCGGATATTGGCGCCCGAAGCTTCCCATCCAGTCAGGATCTGTGCTCTTTCCAGGCCGCTTGCCTCCGCCGCCGTTTTCACTTCGCGATTGCTGCCGACCAAGCGCGCCAGGGTGATGGACGTTTGTGCTTGCTTTCCTGCAAACAGGCTGAAGTGACGAACCCGCCGGGCATCTGCGAGGTTGTAAATCGGATCTGCGACTCCGACAAAACCTTCCGTTGGCGTCGCAGGTTTCGGATCAGTCAAAAGCATCTCGCTCGGAACAAAACGCAAGGTGTGATGGGCAGCCAGCGCTGTGCTTTCTTCATTGCCACTATCGGGAAGTGAGGAAAAAGGAACACTGTTCAACAAAGCCCCGTCGGCCGCAATCAACCAATTCGTGTGCGTAGCCATTCGAACCGGTAGTTGACCGAACAACTCCGCAGCTAGTTGTTTTCCTTCTACCTCGCTCGCTGCGTTTCGTTTCACCGCGTTTGAAAACGCCACAGCGTCCGTTCCCAGCTTGCCCATGTCTGCCAAGCGAAACAACTTGAACTCGTTCTGGGTGACGGCCCACAGATAAGACTGGTTCTGCCCCAGGCAGAAACTCAAAAGGAGATCATCAGGAGACAAGGTGGCCTGAATGGCTGGCAGCGGGCTATGCTCCGCGGTGTTTTCATCCTTGCCCATAGCAGCCGGTATGGGCTGCCGAAGTCCAATTTCGTTTTCGAAGGCGGTAATTTGAAGCCGGATCTGCTCCAGCCTTCGCTCATTTGCTTCCTTGTCCTGCGGGTTTTTCCCGAGCGTCACCATCGCCTGAGCGTTCTGCAAGGTTTTCAGCAGTTCGAAGTAGCGTGGTGGCAAGCGCATCTGCTGTCCCAGGACCGACAGAATCTGCTCGTGCAAACTGGCCGCCCGATTTTGCACCAGCACATCGTAAGCGCGCCGTGCGAGAAGAGGATCGTGGCGTTCGACTGCCATGGAAGCGGCCAGCTCCACGTAGCTCTGGTGCACGTTGTGTAGCGCCACGACTGTTCGGGTGCTGCTTGCATCACCCGGCAATGCTTCCTGCCGCCAGGAGTTTGCGGCTTGAACAGCGCGTCGATACTGCGTCAACGCTTCAGGCCGTCGCTGCATCGCCAGCAAAATGTCGCCCCGCAGCTTCGGCTCCCAATACGGAACTAGGCCGGAGGTGCTGCCTGAGGCATGCGCTTCACTTGAGTGGTTCAGCGTCAGCAAAGCGCTTTGATAACGCCCCTGCCGGTAGGCCAACCAAGCTAGATCCTTCTTCACCAGAGCCAGTGCATGTGCGTCGCTGCCCCGCATCAGCAGATCTCTTGAAGCTTGCAAAGCATGCTCTGCGCCGGCTAAATCATTGGCATCGATCAAAGACATGCCCAGGTGATCTTCGGCCGTGGCCTCAATCTGCTGCAATCCGGCACTGTGCGCCAGGTTGACCGATTCCTGAAAGGCTTTGACGGACTCCTGCACATGCCCAATCAAGGCTTGTGCGTCACCAAGATTTGACAGCGCGCCAGACAGGTATTCTGGCTTCGAAGAATGCCGGAACAGCTCGATGGAAGCATTTACTTCCTGAATCGCCTGGGGAAAATCACCCAATTGCAGATAAATAGTTGCCCGGTTATTCGAAATCGCGCCAGCCAGATCGTCAAAATTTGACCTGAGTGCCAGCTGTTTTGCAGTGTCAGACGTTTGCAGGGCCGTCCTATATTGATACAGCCGGATCTGGCAGCCGGTAATGAAGTTCAGCGCACGTGCTTCTTGGCGTACATCGCCAGCCTTGTTGGCCCGGTCCTCGGCAATCCGGAACTGCGCAATGGCCTCGGCAAACTGGTTCGCAGCACGCAACTTTCGCCCTGTCTCGATGGCGGATATTGCACCAGCGCAAACCGGAGGGGTAGGAGGAATGATGTCGTTGCCCGCCGATATACCATGCAAGAAACAAAGCACGGCAACTGGGCGGAACAGCCGGAACGGAATCTCAACCGGATTCCTGAACCAAGCCCTGCACGAAAAAGCCAATATAGCCTTGGAATAACGGAGTTATCCCTACTGGAACTCTACCATACCGTACAAAATTTACAAGTATTTTTTACCAGATCAGCAAAATTAGTCATTTTTACTCGGCATTGACTCCGAATATGAACGATCCAAGGGGAAAATACTCCCGCTCCAGTCTTCAATCTACTCCTGCTGAGCCTTCTAGTTCCAGTCCCAAACAGTCAGCCTTGCAGTCTGCGGCCTAGAATTGTAAGCGATGTTCGACAACTTATCCGACAAGCTGCAGCGGGTGTTCAAAAATCTGCGGGGCGAAGGAAAACTGACGGCCGACAACATGGACGAGGCTCTCCGGGAAATCCGTGTCGCGTTGCTGGAAGCAGACGTTCACTTCAAGGTGGTGAAGCAGTTTATCGAGCAGGTCAAAGCGCAGGCGATGGGTGAGGAGGTGTTGACAGCACTTTCGCCCGCCCAGCAAGTCACTAAAATCGTTCGCGATGAGCTGATCAAAATGCTGGGAACCCATCAATCCCGGTTGCGGTTTGCGAACGAGCCTCCCACCGTAGTGTTGGTCGTTGGCCTTCAGGGATCCGGCAAAACGACCAGCACTGCAAAACTCGCCCGCTTTCTCACCAAAGAAGGAAGCAAACCACAACTGGTGTCCGTCGACGTCTACCGTCCGGCAGCTCGTCACCAGCTCAGCATTCTGGCAAAAAACGTAAACACCCCGATCTACGAAGGCACCTCCGAAGAGGGCAGGCCTTTGCAGTTGGCGCGCTCGGCCCGCCGGGAAGCGATGCAAGCCGGGCGTGACATTCTACTGGTCGACACTGCCGGCCGCCAGCACATTGACGAGCAACTGATGACGGAACTGCAGGAGTTGAAAGCAGACCTCAACCCGACCGAGATCCTGTTTGTCGCCGACGCCATGACCGGACAGGATGCCGTCCGCTCCGCCGATGAATTTCACAAGCGCCTCGGCATCACCGGCGTCATCCTGACCAAAATGGACGGTGATGCTCGCGGCGGCGCGGCTCTTTCCATTCGTTCCATTACCGGCCAACCGCTTAAATTCGTGGGTGTTGTCGAGAAAACCGACGCCTTTGAAGCCTTTTACCCGGATCGGGTAGCCTCTCGCATTCTTGGGATGGGAGACGTGCTCTCCCTGATCGACAAAGTTCAGGAAAGTATCGACCAGAAAGATGCCGAGCGGATGCAGGAAAAGCTGCTCGGCGATGATTTCTCGCTTGCGGATTTTCGCGACCAGATCAAGACCGTCCGAAAACTGGGCTCGTTGAGCGGCTTGCTGGATATGATGCCCCAAATCGGGCCCTTGAAAGAACTGAAAGGCACAAAGATCGACGAAAAAGAAGTGGATCGGGTGGTCGCAATCATCGACTCGATGACCCCGAAAGAGCGCCGAAATCACATGCTGATCAATGGTTCGCGCCGCCGCCGCATCGCCCGCGGTAGTGGTACCAGCGTTCAAGATGTGAATAATCTCCTGAAACAATATGCTCAAGCGCGTAAAATGATGAAGAGCTTCGCTGGTCAGGCAGGATTCCTTGGTAAACGACTTTCCAAGATGAAGCTGCCCGGCTTTCCCGGGTTTTAGCTGGCTGGAGCAACACAGGCGGTTCGAAAGCGAACAGCCCTCAATCAAGGAAGATAAAAGACAAAGATGTTAGCAATTCGGTTGGCGCGCTTCGGTGCCAAGAAAAAACCCACCTATCGCGTTGTGGTAATCGATCGCGAGCGGGCTCGCAATAGCCGCTCGGTCGAAGTGGTCGGTTTCTACAATCCCATCGCCAAGCCTGCACAAGTCCAGCTGAAGCATGATCGGATCGAACATTGGATCAAAGTTGGTGCACAGCCTTCTGATACAGTGGCTCGCTTGATGCGTAAGAACCCGGCGGACTCCGCAGCTACTGCCGCTCCGGCCGTTTAGAACGCATACGAGGCTCAAAAGATCATCGCTCACTGCTCAAGTGAGAGGGATATAAGCATATGAATGACAAAGACGGCGTGAAAACGCTTGTCGAAGATATCGCCAAAGCCCTGGTGGATATCCCGGATCAAGTTGCGGTTCATGAGATTGCGGGCGAACACGCAACGGTCTTTGAGTTAAAGGTGGCGGACGGTGATTTGGGCAAGGTCATCGGCAAACAAGGTCGGACGGCCCGCTCCATCCGGACCTTGCTCGGTGCAGTGGGAACCAAGCTAAACCGGCGTTATTCACTCGAGATCCTCGAATAATTGGAAAATGCCTTCGCAGCAGGAAGAAGATCGGGTTGTCATTGCCGATCTGCTAAAACCACGGGGCATTCGGGGCGAGTTGTTGGCCGTTTCGCAAACGGATGTGCCCGGGCGGCTCCAGGCCTTGAAAACGGCTAAGGTGCATTTGAGTGATGGGCGGGATGTGCCGGTCGAAATCGAAGAAGCCTGGCCGTTTCGCGAGCTGTGGGTCTTGAAACTGAAAGGTATCGAGTCCATCGAGCAAGCTGAGCCGTTTCGTGGTTCTGAATTGTGGGTCGATCGAGAAAACCGCGGTTCACTGCCGGATGGTGACTATTTTCGGTCCGACCTGTTGGGCTGCGAGCTGCGCGACAAGCAAACTGGAGAACTGCGCGGCGTCGTCACAGGATGGGAAGAGTATGGCGGTCCCCTGCTCCTTACGGTTCAGTGTTCTTCGGGCGAGCACCTGGTGCCATTTGTACAAGAAATCTGCTGCAGTGTCGATTTGGAGCGAAGGCAAATCCAGGTCGATTTGCCTGAAGGTCTGCTGGACCCCTGACGAACCCATGAAGTTTCATATCGTGACCATTTTCCCTGGCTTCTTCGTCGGCCCATTCGACTACGGCGTCGTCAACCGAGGAAAAAACGCAGGATTGTTGGATATCCAGGTTCACGATTTGAGAAAATGGACGACGGACCGTCATATGACGGTCGATGACCGTCCATTCGGCGGGGGCGAAGGTATGTTACTGAAGCCTGAGCCGGTCTTCCGTGCCGTGGAATCCATTTTTCCCGGTCGTACAAGTGAGCACTCGGTGGTGCTGCTATCGGCAAGCGGGCGTCCTTTCGATCAAAACGTGGCTTGCAGACTCGCTTCCTGCAAGGAGCTGCTGTTGATCTGCGGCCGTTATGAAGGTGTCGACGAGCGGATAGCCGGGCACTTGGTTGATGAAGAGTTGTCGGTCGGTAATTTTGTTCTGAGTGGCGGCGAGCTGGCCGCCGCGATCGTTGTAGACGGGGTGGCAAGACTGCTCCCCGGGGTTCTCGGGAATGCAGAGTCGTCCCGGAATGAGAGTTTTGGCGCTGAGTACGGCGGCTTGTTGGATTGTCCGCAGTACACTCGTCCAGCTGAATATAGAGGCTTGAAAGTGCCCGAGGTTCTGCTGGGCGGAAACCATGAGGAGATTCGGCGTTGGCGAAAAGCAGCGTCGCGAGAGAAAACAGAACGATTGAGGCCGGATTTGCTCCGGAATGGCTCATCGACAAGGTAAACGTATGCAGAATGCAGTGATCAGCAAGTTTTTGAGTAAGCATGGTTCGGTGGCCAAGCATCCGGAGTTTCGCCCCGGCGACACCATTCGCGTCCATGTGCGCATCCGAGAAGGTGACAAGGAGCGTTTGCAGGCGTTTGAAGGTACCGTGCTGGCACGCAAGAACGTCGGCGTCGGCGAAACTATAACGGTCCGCAAGGTCAGCTTCGGCCAGGGTGTGGAACGGATCTTTCCGGTGCATGCGCCCGTAATCGACCACATCGATCTTGTTCGTACTGGACGAGTCCGCCGAGCCAAGCTTTACTATCTGCGTGGCTTGAAAGGCAAGGCCGCCCGTTTGCGTGAGCGCGTTTAGTTCCATTTCTTTCCAGGCTTAGTGGCTCGGACGTCTGCCCAAGACAAGGAGAAAGTCCCGCGTAAGCTCGCCGCATCTGGCGAACGGCGACCCATTGCCATTCGCTGCCTTAGCAGCTACGAACGGCAGGCTCGTGAACAAGGATATGGTTCGATAGCCGGTGTGGATGAGGTGGGCCGGGGTTGTTTATTCGGCCCGGTGTTTGCCGCCGCAGTCGCGCTTCATCCTGATAAGCCCATCCGCGGACTCCACGACAGCAAGCTTTTAGATGCCCCTACGCGTTCCGCGCTAGCCATTCAGATCAAGTCTCGTTGTATTGCCTGGGCCGTGGCAGGTGCGGATGTTTATGAGATTGATCAGATCAACATCTATCAAGCTTCACGGCTAGCCATGAAGCGGGCAGTGCAGAAGTTGTTGCCGCAGCCGGACTACCTGTTGATCGATGCGCTCCGTCTCGACCTGCCGCTTCCCCAACGCGGGCTGATCGGAGGAGATGCCCGTTGTCGCGCCATTGCAGCTGCATCCATACTCGCCAAAGTGCACCGTGACGAGTGCCTGGATCAATGGGATGCAGTTTTTCCTGAATATCATCTCCGGTCCAACAAAGGCTATGCCACGCCGGATCATCGGCGAGCATTAAAGAAGTACGGCCCCACCTTCATGCACCGATTTTCGTTCGAGCCGGTTCGATTCCATAGCAAAACAGTTGTCTGGAACGGCTATATGACGGAACGGCTGCAAGGAAGCTTATGGGGAACTGGCCTTTCTGCTCCGGACGCTGCCGCCCCGCACGTCCTTTCACCGGAATCGACGAAAGAAGACGTGAATTTAGGAGCGCAGCGGACAGCAACTGCATCGGGATGAGTATCGAAACCTCGCCTCTGCATTCCGTGGCCGAGCCGCCCCTCACTCAGTCGAGGCAAGGAGCGTTCATGCGCTGGCATCGCCGGGTGCTTGGATTTTGCCTGGTTGTTTTCGCGTTGGAGCTGGGTTTGTTTTTGCTTGTGTTTCCCTGGCGGACTGAGTGGGAATTGAACTATGTCCCGGTACACGTTCCGCGTTGGAGCAAGCTTTGGCTGAGCTCATATTTCCGTGGAGCTATCAGCGGCCTTGGTTTGCTGAACATCTGGGTAGCGCTTTTTGAGCTGGTCCGACAGCTGCGATCGCTTTTCGGCCGTGTCGGCTAGATCGTAGCGCCATCTTTCGCAATCGAACCCGAAGTTGCGTTGGTCACGCGTCCGTAATCCCTTGGATCCAGCAGGATCTGGAGGCCACGAATCCCGGCTGAGATCGAGATGCGGTCAAAGGAAAAGGCGCTCTCGTCAAGGAAAACCGGATAATCCTTGCGGCCTCCAAAAGCTGTCACGCCTCCTCGCATGTAGCCGGTAAGCGGCTGTACGTCCTTCAAAGGAACCAACTCGATACGACGATCTCCGCTCAACTGCGCCAACGCTTTCAAATTCAGCTCTCAATGACCGGGTACCACGCCCAGGCAAATTCCGTTGCGATCTCCCCTTGTTACTAACGTTTTATAAACCTGCGCCAACGGCAGCCCGATCTTGATGGCAACCGTTTCCGCCGTCAGGTCATTCGGGTTGACATTGTATTGGCGCAACTCGTAGGCGATCCCATTGTCATCCAGAATGCGTACCGCATTCGTCTTCATGTTTGCTATTACTTTCGCACCGGCGTTCCTGTACCTGCATCCGACAAAATAGAAAACATGCCCGCCACCGTCTGGAAAGGCTATCTTAGCTTCGGTCTGGTTTCGTTTCCCATACGGCTTCACGCGGCCGCTCGCTCCGAACCGGTTCACTTTCACCTTCTGCACAAAAAGGACCTGTCGCGTGTTCGTGAAGTGATGTACTGCGCCGAAGAAGACAGGCCACTTGACCGCTCTGAAATTGTGAAAGGCTACGAGTATGAGAAGGGGGAGTACGTCGTCATTGAACCCGAGGACCTGGAGAAGATTGCGCCGCCCACTGCCACAGTGATGGAGATTCTGCAGTTCGTCCGTATCGCCGAAGTGGACCCCATCTACCTGCAGACTTCTTATTACGTGGCCCCGGAAGAAGCGGTTAGCCGTCCCTACGCGCTTCTACTGCAAGCCATGGGCGAGACCAAATACGACGCGATTGCCAAAGTTTCTATGCACGGACGCGAACATATTGTCATCCTGCGGCCGACCGATCACGGGATCATGCTGCACACGATGTACTTCAACGATGAGCTGCACAAAGGCAACGAAGTCGAAATTCCGCAAGCCGCCAAGTTCGACAAGAAAGAAGTTGACATGGCCCGTCGCCTCATCGATTCGCTCGCTGCCCCATTCCAACCCGAAAACTTCAGCAACGACTACAAGCACAACGTCGAAAAGATGATCGAACAGAAGCGCAAGGGCCAAACTGTCACGGCGAAGAAGCAGCCTAAGACGGCTCCAGTGATCGATCTGATGCAGGCGTTGCAAGCGAGTCTGCAGAAATCGTCCGGTACAAAACCCAGCCAGAGCAAAAGCGCCCAAACGACAGCGGCGGCAGCAAAGAAAAAAGCGAAAAAGCCAAAAACCGCGGCAGTTGCCTGAGCACAAATACACTTTTTCCAGAGAGATCTGCTTTCGTTCTTCACTTCTTCTGAAGAATGGCGGCACTTAATCTTCTATCGCTCAATCTCGACGACGACGTCGCTCTGCCCACGCTCGTTCGTAGGGAACAGCCGGAAGATGGCCCAGATCATTTGCAAGAACGAGCCGGCAACGGTTGGCATCTTTGCCCCTCGTTGCTGCTGCTGGCTTCACTTGATCTATTTATTGTGGCCGCCTTGCTGGTATTTGGTGTCTTTTGCTTCCGCCACTAAGCCGTAAAAAGGCGCCCATAGATCTCCGATAAAACCAGCTTGAGTGATTCAGCCAGACTCTCACGATCGGTGTGACACTCGACCTCAGGAGCAATTGGCGGCTCATACGGATCACTGATGCCGGTGAACTGCTTAACTGCACCACTGCGAGCTGATCGATAAAAGCCCTTCACATCGCGCTGTTCACAAACTGCTACCGGCGCATTGACATACACTTCAATGAAGTTCTGCAGGGAAGCACGAACCTCATCCCGAGAAGCCCGGAAGGGAGCGATGGCAGCCACCAGCACAATGACCCCATGGCGGCTCAGGGTTTCTGCCAGGAATCCCAGACGGCGCACATTTGCCTCTCGGTCTGTCCTGCTGAATCCGAGGTCGGGCCACAACGCATGCCTGACGACGTCCCCATCGAGCAGTTCGACCGCACGACCCTCGTCAGAGAGCGTTTGGAACACTGCTCGCGCCAATGTCGTTTTACCTGCACCACTCAGCCCGGTAAACCAAACAGTGAGTGCTCGCGAAGAATGATCAGCCTCGTGCTTTGAGTCGCTTTCGTTGAACATCTAGCTTGGGCGGGCGTCCTTGGCTATCACCGCAGGGTGATGGAGGTTCTCAACGATCTGCAGCAACTGGGAGCTATTTCTTTACGTGAATTGATTGCAATCCCAGATCCCAGTCCGCCAGGAAAATCGCTCTCGTGGTCTAGTTTAAGCCACTCCTCGTTGGCTTAGCCGAATGAGAGCGGTTGGATATATTGATGATGATTAGCAACAAGGGCAGGCGCCTTCTAATTGCTTTTCCCACTCATTCTGGGCCTATGCAGCCGTCGAAAGCGCTCACACGTCGCGAAGTTGTCGGACACTTATTTGGAAGCATTGGCGGGCCACTTGCAGTTCCGCTGATTGCGGCCGCACATCCTGCAGCGAAGCAGGTAGCAATCTTGACCTCGCTCCAAGAAACTCGGAACGCAACAAACGGTGGCTGGAGTCCCCAATTTCTGAGCTTGGAGCAGGATGCTGTTTTGGTGGCGATTTCGGAGCGGATGCTACCGGGTGCCGGCGCCGTTCATGTCGATCGTACGATCGACACCGTCATGACCATCGAAACGCCCGAACACCAGAGGCTTTTTCAGCAGGCACTTCACGTTCTCGATATGCAAGCACAGAGTAGGCAGCACGCCGGAATTGCGAAGCTCTCGCCACATGCGATCGATGCCGTGCTTTCTTTCTGTGCTGAGCAAGAACCTTCACGGACTGAATACGACGCCGATCCTTCGGCCTGGAAGCTCAACGGTTGGAGCGACTTTACGGGCGCACCCAATCCACGCGACTCCTTCGAGTACCTGAAGGGTTGGATCGTCGCGAGTTATTACTCGTCTGAAGCTGGCCTTCGTGAGTTAGGGTGGAGCGAGACTCATGCGTTTACCAGCCCGGCTGAATGCGCGCATGCTGGTGAAAAACGTGTTGCGGCTCCGACTTCAAAGGATTAGTCCATGCCTGATAGCAAGCAGTTGTTTGACGTAATCGTCGTGGGCTCAGGAGCTTCCGGTGGTTGGGCATGCAAGCGCCTGAGCGAAGCAGGATTGAAGGTGGCGCTGCTCGAAGCAGGGCGGCCGCAATCGTATAAGAACTTCAGCGAGCACAAACCGCTATTTGAACTGGAGTACCGCGACCTGGCCAGATCTGTGGTGACGAAGACGCGCCCTATCCAGGCTGGCTTTGATGTTTGCAGCGAATACAACTACCAGTGGTTCGCGAACGATCTCGATGAGCCTTATTCTCAGCCTGACGACAAGCCGTATCGTTGGCTTGGCCGTTTGCGAATGACAGGCGGGCGAACCAATGTCTGGGGGCGACTTTCACTGCGCTTCAGCGACTTGGATTTTCAAGCGGCCAGTCACGACGGCCATGGTGAGAACTGGCCGATTACGTACAAGGACATCGAACCCTATTACGACTTAGTTGAAGAATACGTCGGGATCTGCGGACAAGCCGAGGGCTTGAGCCACCTGCCGGATGGAAAATTCCAGCCGCCCATGTTCATGACCTGCCAGGAAAGTCTTCTGCGAAGCCGGGCGAAAGAGAAGCTAGGCTGGACGGTGACACCCGCCCGATCGGCTAATCTCACGCGCCCCCTGAACGGTCGTGCCGCGTGTCATTACTGCGGGCCATGTGAACGTGGTTGCGGAGTACGGGCTTATTTCAACTCTGCGTTCACAACGGTCGCAGATGCTGTGAGGACCGGCAATTGCACCTTGATCTCAAATGCGATGGCGTACAAGGTGTTGATGGATCCCGACCGTAACCGCGCCTCCGGGGTCTTGTATGTGGATCGCGACACACTGAAGCATTATGAGATATCGGCGCGGGTTGTGATTCTGTGCGCGCAAACGCAGGAGTCGGCGCGAATCCTGCTCAACTCGGCAACTGTGCAGCATCCAGACGGATTGGCCAACTCGAGCGGCGTGCTGGGACGATACTTCACGGCACACATTCGCAGCGCGGGAGGCAGCGGGGACATGCCGGCTTTCGACGCCAAACCAAGCCTGGGAGGACCGCATCGCCCGGTTGGATTCTATGTTCCGCGCTTTCGCAATTTAAAGGGCAGCTCGCAGTCAAAGGACTTCGTGCGTGGCTACGGCTTCGAGGGCGACACGCAAGTTAGTTTTAATTGGATGGCTCCCGGCTTCGGGCAAGCTTACAAACGATTCTTACGCGACCCACAAACTCAAATCAGTATGACGGGCTTTGGTGAAGTTCTGCCGCGTTGGGACAACTTTGTTGAAATCGACAAGAACAGAGTGGATAAGTTCGGGATTCCGGTTCTACGGATTCACATGTCAAATGGCCCGAACGAAACCGCTATGTTGAAGGACATCGCCGAAAGCGCCGGCACCTTACTCGAAGCCGGTGGCGCCAAGAACATCAAGACCTTTGCCGATCCGCCTCGCGGCCGCTGGGCCGTTCACGAAGCGGGTCTGGCGCGCATGGGGAATGACAAAAATCACTCTGTGTTGACGCCGTTTGGGCAAACACATGACATCAACAACCTCTTTGTGATGGATGCTTCCGGATTTCCTACCAATCCCTGTCAGAACCCAACGCTGACCATCATGGCCCTTTGCGTGCGGTCCTGCGATTACCTGATGGATGGGATGAAAAAGGGCGAGATCTAGCCAATCACGATGGAGCAGCTAACGGCTAACGATCGCTTCCGGCAAACGGGAAGATGCCGCGCGTTCGCCGGTCAACGCTTGTGAGGACTCACGAATCACAATCCGAGTGGGAATCACTATGGACTGAGGCTCGCGACTGGGATTCTGAATCCGCCTTTCGAGGAACTCCGCCAAGTGTCTGCCCAGTTCTTCTGGAAACTCACGGACGCTCGTCAAGGGAGGGTCCATCAGGCTTCCTTCGGTATCGTTGAACCCAGCCACACTCATGTCATCCGGAATCTTAATTCCTTTTTGGCGCAGGGCGTCGTACACTCCGCTTGCAATCTGGTCAGAGCCCGCGAAAACAGCCGTCACTCTCTCCTTTCTGGAGAGGATGGAACGCATTGCCAAATACCCTAATTGACGGTCTTCAGAGTGGATCTCGCTGAAGCGAGGTTCAAGGCCGTTCGCTTGCATGCTGCGCCGATAGCCCTCAGCACAACGGGCGTACCAGGGAAGATCCTGATCGCCAATGAACCAAATATGTTGATGGCCGTCCGCCACCAAGTGGGACGTCAGTTCGTAGGCACCCTGTACGTCATCCGAATAAACAGTGTCAAACTCTGTGTCATCCCAATGGCCCACCACATTGTTGCCAAGCACTGCAAAGGGGATCTCGCGATCGTGCAAAGCCTCCAGCATGTTGGGCGAGTTGGTTCCACTCAGAATCAAAGCGCGTACGATGCCGCCTTGAGAAAGAACGTTGGGCAAGTGCAGCTCTTTGGCGGGCGTGGTGGGTGAATAACGGAACGAGGTGAACAGCAAGTCCCGTTCTTGTGAAGCGCAGTATGTTTGTGAACCGAACAGAATACGCGCTTGGAAATTATGCAGCAAATCACGATTCGAAAGCATGAAGGCGATTATGTTGGCTTTTTCCGTGCGCTTGCGTTCGAGGTCGATCCCTAAAGTGGCAGCGGCTTTGTGGACGCGGGCTCGTATGCTCGGGTCCACGCTGGTTTGACCTTGCGCGACCCGGGAAACAGTGGCGGGACTTACCTTCGCAAGTTTCGCCAGGTCCTTGAAGGACTTCTTTCTCACACCTTGATCCTCACATGTATGCAGGAACCGCGCTGCTAGGTACTGTCAGCGTGCGAGTTCGGCGGCTGATCCGCTATCCAGGTAAATGTGCGTGTCAGGATGTGTTCGTGCCAATGATGCAGGACAGCGAGTGGATATGGGGCCTTCCAGGGCAGCTTGTACCGCATGTGCCTTGCGCCTTTCAGGAACACAACAGATCCAACTGGCGGCTTTGAACAATCCGCTGCAAGTAATGGTAACTGCTTCCGCCGGTACGGAAGCAACCTCCGGGAAATGTCCTTCGCCTGCCTGTTGTTGACGGCAAGCGTCGTCGAGTGTGATGACCTTCAGCGTTTCCGGATCCTCGAAGTTTGCCACCGGCGGGTCATTGAAGGCGATGTGTCCGTTTTCTCCAAAGCCGACGAAAGCCATGTCAATCGGTGCTTCGTTCAGCAGGCCGGCATAACGGGCAATCTCAGCGGCCATGTCCGGAGCATCCCCGTCCAGGTAGTGCATCTTCGAAGGATGGACTTTCTCTGCCAGCCGAGTTCGCATCCAGTAGCGAAAACTAGACGGATGCGTTGCAGGCAGCCCGATGTACTCGTCCATGTGAAATAATTCCACTGCGCTCCAGTCGATTGCTTCCGAAACAAGCGCATCCACAAGCGGAATTTGGGAGTTCCCGGTCGCTCCAATCACCCGGGCCCTGCCCTGTTTAGCGATTGCAGTACGGATCAACTCTGCGGCTCTCGAAGCAGCCGCGGTTCCGGCGTCGGTGGGCGATTTGTAAATGGCTACGTCTGCTGAGCCAGCTTCGAAGATTCGCAATGCCTTTCCTTGATTTGGCATGAAGGCAATTATACAGATCAATGTCGTCTTAGGTCGCGGTGTTTCTCGTATGTTAGAAATGTTTCTCAGGCCATCCGTGCATGGTTTCCACGGCTAGCAAGCCTGCCTAACGATGAAAACCCGTCGTTTCACCAGTGTTGATCTGCCCGCGCTGACGAGACTTTCCGCGCTCGCCGGCTGGAACCAAACTGTTGAAGACTGGACTCGTTTGTTGCGACTCCAACCGGACGGATGTTTGTGCCTGGAACTTGACGGCCAACTTGTCGCCAGCTGCACCTTGCTTTGCTACGGAACGGAGCTTGGGTGGCTAGGAATGGTTTTGACCGATCCAGCCTATCGGCGGCGCGGCTTGGCGCGGCATTTAGTTCAAGCAGCCTTGCTTTACGGAGAAGAAGCAGGTGTGAGAAGTGTGAAGCTTGATGCCTCCGACGAAGGATTGCCACTGTACGAGAGTCTGGGATTTCTAACAGAACAGATTGTCGAGCGCTGGGCTGGTAATCTTGGCCTTCTTTCCTCATCGAACAACCACGACTCGCGGCAGCTTGTTCGTCCGGGTCTCCCTTCGTTCGAGCTGGACCAGAAAGCGTTCGGGGCAGACCGGAGCGCCCTGCTGCGGGATCTGGCAAAGCAAGACAGCACGGTCATCAACGCAGATGGATTTGCCATGCTGAGACCAGGTACGCGCGCGATGTACCTTGGACCGTGCATAGCAGAAACACCGTCCTCGGCACGCCAGCTACTGCAGCATTGTTTTTCACGATGGTCTGATCGCGAGTGGTTCTGGGATCTGCTGTCTTCAAACGAAGCGGCTTCCACGCTTGCAAACAGCTTTGGCTTTCGGCCGGTACGAAGATTGACAAGGATGATTCGCGGGGAAGCAACGCGCGGGTTCGATTCACTGGTGTACGCAGCAGGAGGGTTCGAGATTGGATAAGTGGCCGCTCATCATTCGGACTGAGGACGAGTTGGAAGAAGTTCTGTCACGTCCGCAGGAGCCGGAAATCGCTGTATTGAAAAATCTTCCCGGAGACTTGATGATTCTGGGTGTAGGCGGCAAGATGGGCCCCAGTCTGGCGCGGCTTGCGCAGCGAGCCTGTTCCGAAGGCGGCCTGCCGAAGAAGATCATCGCAGCGTCGCGGTTCAGCAATGCTTCCTTGCAATCAGAGCTGCGGGCGCACGGCGTTCACACCATTCAATGCGATCTGCTTCAGAGCAGCGAACTGGCGGCGCTTCCGGATGTGCCGAACATCATCTTCATGGCTGCGCGCAAGTTCGGCACCAGCGGCTCCGAACATTTAACCTGGGCGATGAATACCTATCTTCCCGGCCTGGTAGCCGAACGGTTTCGCCGCGCACGGATCGTGGCGTTTTCAACTGGCAATGTGTATCCATTGCGGGCCGCGAACCAGGGCGGTGCAGATGAATCAAGCCCGGTGGCGCCTGTCGGTGAGTACGCCCAATCGGCCCTGGGACGTGAGCGGATGTTCGAATATGGTTCATCACGCTGGGGAACACCGGCTGCCTTGCTGCGCTTGAACTATGCCAACGATCTCCGCTATGGAGTGCTGGTCGATATCGCGCGTGCAGTTTATGAGGAGCGCCCGGTGAACCTCCGGATGGGACTGGTAAACGTAATCTGGCAGGGAGACGCCAACCGGGCCTGCTTACGAGCTCTGGCACATTGCGGAACGCCGCCAAACATTCTAAACATCACAGGTCCAGAAACGCTTTCCGTGCGGCAGCTAGCAATGCAATTTGCTGCGCACTTCGGTGTCAAACCATTGTGGGAAGGAGAAGAAGCTCCTAACGCTTTGTTGAACTCGGCTGCGAAGGCGCATCAACTGATTGGCTATCCGTCAGTCACAGCAGGCGATCTGATTCGCTGGACGGCGCATTGGGTCGGGAGCGGCGGCGCCAGTCTCAACAAGCCAACTCACTTTGAAGTGCGGGATGGGCAATTTTGATGGACGTCAAATCGGAATTGCGCAAGGGTTTGGCGATCCCTGCCCATCCACTTGCCCTGACTCCTGAGCGAAAACTGGACGAGCGAAGACAGCGTGCTTTGACGCGGTATTACGTAGCATCCGGTGCCGGCGGAGTTGCGGTGGGCGTGCATACAACGCAGTTCGCCATTCGCGATCCACAATTCGGCTTGTTCCGCCCCGTGTTGGAGCTGGCAGCCGAAGAGCTGAGTGGGCGCAACGTTGTCAGGATCGCCGGAGTCTGCGGCCAGCGTACCCAAGCCGTGGCGGAAGCGGAGTTGGCGGCAACCCTTCATTACCACGCGGTTCTGCTGAGCCTTGGGGCGCTGGCCGATGCCACGATCCCGCAATTGCTAGAGCATGTACGCGCCGTTTCGTCCGTCATTCCAGTCATCGGGTTTTATCTGCAGCCGGCAGTTGGAGGGCGCGTGCTGCCATTCCAATTTTGGACAGCCATTGCCGAGATTCCGAATGTTGTGGCAATCAAGATCGCACCCTTCAATCGCTATCAGACGATTGATGTTTTGCGAGCCGTTGCAGCTTCAGGGCGAGCCGCTGACATTGCACTCTATACCGGGAACGACGACAGTATTCTGGTTGACCTGCTGAGCCCATTCTCGTTTGGGAGTGAAACAGTGCGGATCGTAGGCGGCCTGTTGGGACACTGGGCGGTTTGGACAAGCGTCGCCGTCCAGCACCTTCGAGCTGTTCAGGACTTGACCACGAGCGGAGCCGGCATACCTTCACAGATGCTGCGCTTAGCCTGGCAGATTACCGATTCGAATGCGGCCTTGTTTGATCCTGCCCACCACTTCCATGGCTGCATTCCCGGCATTCATGAGGTACTACGGCGACAAGGGCTTCTCGGAGGGCGCTGGTGTCTCGATCCAAACGAGGAGCTTTCATCGGGGCAGATGGAAGAAATCGATCGCATCTGGAACGCCTACCCCCAACTGCGTGACGACGCCTTCGTTGCCGAACATCTTGATCGTTGGCTTAAGTGAGCTTAATCCGGACCGTTCAGAAATTGTACTCTGAATCTGAGAAATATTTCCCTAACGATTGACAACCGAGCAGCAAGGTAATACGCTGCATCTGACCGGTGTGCAATGCCCAAGTCGGTTCATGCACCTCCCACAGCTTTGCCAGGTTCCCACACCTGTACATCTTTAGCCGGAGCTTTGCTCATGACCCGAACTGTCTGCATTCGCACTCTTGTCGTACTCCTGCTTGTTCTCGTGAGCGCCAACTACGGTTGGAGCCAAGCAGTAGCCACCGCGCAGATTTCTGGCACGGTGAGTGACCCAAGCGGTGCGCCGCTCGTTGGTGCAAGTGTCAGTGCCACGCAAGTGCAAACTGGATTAGTTCGCTCCGCGCAGACCGGCTCGGGAGGAGAGTATCTTCTGCCGGAGCTTCCGGTGGGACCTTACAAACTGCAGGTCGACATGCGCGGATTTGGGCCGTATTTGCAGACGGGTGTCAATCTGCAGGTCAGTGATAGCCCCAAGATCAATGTCACCTTACAGTTGGGACAAGTGACGCAGCAGGTAGAGGTGTCAGCTGGCGCCAGTATGGTGAAGACCGACACCACTGCTGTTTCGCAAGTAATCGATCAGGCGCGCATAGTTGACCTGCCGCTCAATGGGCGGCAACCCACGCAGCTGATTATGTTGTCCGGAGCAGCCAACGATATCGGTCCGGCAAACGGCCAAAGTGACCTGGCTACCAGCAAGAATTACTTCAGTGCCGACTCGATCTCAGTGGCCGGCGGTCAGGCAAGCGGGACCAACTACCTGCTGGATGGCGGAGAGAACATGGACGTGTTTTCAAACGTGAACCTGCCATTGCCGTTTCCCGATGCGCTGCAGGAGTTTAGCGTTGAGACTAGTGCGCTTTCGGCTCGTTATGGGATGCATGCCGGTGCCGTGGTCAGCGCGGTTACGCAATCCGGAACCAATCAATTTCACGGTGATCTGTTCGAGTTCGTGCGGAACGGTGCATTTGACGCCCGAGATTTCTTTGCATCCTCGCCGGACACCCTGAAGCGGAATCAATTTGGCGGGACACTTGGGGCGCCCATCGTCAAGGACAAAGTATTCGGATTCTTTGGCTATCAAGGAACGGAGATCCGAACGGCACCACCTTCCAGCATCTCGTTCACGCCCACGCAGGCAGCGTTGAACGGCGACTTCAGCCAGTTGGAATCCACCAACTGTCAGAGTAGTGGCAGTGCACGAACCATCACAGATCCGACAACAGGCGTGCCGTTTGCAAACAGTGTTGTGCCCACTTCGCGTTTCAACCCCCAAGCTCTCAACCTGCTGAAGTATGTACCTACTTCCGCTGACCCGTGCGGTCAAGTGACCTACGCGATTCCCGAGCCGCAACGAGAAAACCAGTACGTCGGCCGGGCGGATTGGAACCAGAGTTCGAAGAACAGCATCTTTGGCCACTACTTCTTCGCCGATTATGCGAGTCCCGGGCAATACAGTTCTTCGAACATCTTGCTGGCAACACAACGCGGCGTTCTCGATCGCAGCCAATCGGCGGTTATTGGCGATACTTACACGATCAATCCCAATGTGGTGAACTCCGTGCACATCGGCTACACGCGACTGGCAATCACGAGAGGACCTGCTTCCGATTTAATCAACTTCAACGATATTGGCGTCAACATCACACAGCCGCTTTCCAACTTTCTTAACGTCAGCGTACCCGGTTACTTCAACGTGGGGTGCGGAACTTGTTCTCCTTCTTATATCCGGCAAAACAATTTTCAGTTCGCCGACGATATCGATCTTGTTCTCGGCCGACACCATTTATCAATCGGCGGCGAGTGGGTTCATTATCGATTCGATCTGCAACTGGGGTCCTTGGCAAACGGCAGCTTCACGTACACTGGGCAATCGACGAACGATGCCTTGCTGGATTTCATGCTCGGCAGTCCGGAAACCTTTGAGCAAGGCAATATACAGCCATTCAATGCGCGCCAAAACTACTACGGTGCCTACATTCATGATGTGTTTCGGTTGAGCAAGAACATTACGTTGCAAGCGGGCGTGCGCTGGGAGCCGTACCTGCCTGGGCGCGAGATCGAGAACCGGATGAACCACTTTGACTTCGGGGCATTCGCGGCCGGTCAGGGAAGCGGCGTGTACACAAACGCGCCTTTGGGATTGTTGTTTCCAGGGGATCCCGGTATTCCAAAGACTTTCACGCAGAACCGTCCCTGGGACTTTCAGCCTCGTGGAGGAATTGCCTGGGATCCAAGCGGCAATGGAAAGCAGGTGATTCGTGCCGGTTACGGTTTGTTCTATGACACGATGCCGACTGCCTATTGGGAGGACCAGACCGGCGACTCGCCATGGGGAACCACCATTAACTTGTTCAATCCCGCCGGCGGTTTCACGAATCCTTTTGCCGGTTACCCTGGCGGAAATCCGTTTCCTTCACCAAATCCGCCCAGTCAGAATCAGGCGTTCCCAACGGCGGCTAGCTACTACACTTACCCGACAAATGGACATCCCACTTACACCAATCAGTGGAATTTGAGCTACGAGGCGCAGCCATTTAAGAATTGGATCTTTTCGGTTGGTTACTTGGGGAACAAGACGACGCATATCTGGACAGGACAGGATGTCGACCCTGGCGTTTACATCCCTGGCAATTGTGGCGACTCGGCTTGCTCCACGCCTTCGAATACCAACGAGCGCCGAGTTCTCTTTCTGCGCAACTCGGCGGCGGGAGCCTATTACTCGAGCATCTGGCAAGCCGACGATGGCGCCAATGCGGAGTACAACGCGCTGCTTGTCAAAGGCGAGCATCGGTTCAGCGATCATTACACTGTTCTGGCCAACTACACTTGGTCACACTGCATCAGCGAGGCGGACTTTGTTGGAGACCTGGGTGGTCCACTGACGCAGAATCCCTACGATCGAAACGCGGAACGGGGCAACTGCGGCTTCGACTTACGACAGATCTTCAACCTATCCTTAGTGGTCGAGACGCCGCGTTTGAAGAGCCGGTGGGCAGATCGCCTGGTTGGTGTTTGGAGATTATCTCCCATTCTGGCTGCGCGGAGCGGTGTGTGGTTTACGCCCGTAACAGGACTGGACAACTCATTGACCGGCATCGGTCTGGACAGGCCCAACATTGCGGGCAATCCCTATGTCAGGAATAAGAGTACGCAGCAATGGCTGAATGCAAGCGCGTTTGAGCCGAATGCGCTTGGAAGTTTCGGCAACGCTGGCTCTGACTCGCTGGTAGGGCCAATGTCGTTCAACATCGATGCGTCCTTGAGCAGAGACTTTGCCATCCGGGAACGGCAGCGCTTTCAGTTGCGGTTCGAATTCTTCAACCTTCTCAATCACGTCAACTTCAACAATCCTGACAACAATCTGCAAGACAACACATTTGGCGAGATTCTCAGCGATAGCGGCCCGAGGATCCTGCAGTTCGCAGCCAAGTATACGTTCTAAGGGCAAGGGAGCGGGCATTCGATGGAAGATCCAAAAAAAGACTCAACCGTCAATCGACGAGTGTTTCTCGGCACAACTGGAGTTGTTCTCGGAACCGCGGCAACAGCTATATCGGCGAGATCGTACGCTCGCATTCTGGGTGCGAACGATCGGATACGAGTGGCGCAACTTGGGTGTGGAGGACGCAGCGAAGGGCACGTGAACATGGTGCATTCGGCCTCTAAGAAGTCGCCGGCTGAGGTGGTGGCCGTATGCGATCTATGGTCTGTTGCCCGAGAAGCACGAGCGGCGCAAGTCAAGCAACTCTTTGGAACCGAGGCGCATAGCTACCAATACTCGGAGAAGATGCTCGAAAGAAGCGACATTGATGGAGTGATGATCGCCACGGGAGATCATCAACACGCCAAGCTATTGATCGAAGTGGTGAAGTCTGGCAAGGACTGTTACGTCGAGAAGCCATTCGCAAACGTGCTCTCCGAGGCGAAAGCTGCACGCGATACCACGAAGAAGTCGCGACAGGTAGTCCAGGTAGGCACTCAACACCGGAGTCAGCCATACCCGCTGGCTATTCGTGACATCGTTCGTTCGGGCCGTATTGGCAAGGTGGCCCGCATCTCACAGGAGTGGAACGTCAACCAGCCGCGCTGGCGCTACATTCCGAAGTACGACGACGGGAAGCATCCGACAATCTTGAAAGAAGAGGATACCGATTGGAAGCGCTGGCTGCTTGGCAAGCCGCATCGGCCGTTCGACCCGCATGTGTACCTGGAGTTTCGTCTTTACAAGGAGTTCTCGGCAGGAATCTTTGATCAGTGGCTAAGTCATGGGGCTGACCTGGTGCACTTGTGGACAGGTGAAAGTCATCCGACAAGCGCGGTCGCAACTGGCGGCATCTTCACATGGCACGATGGCCGGGAAAACCCGGACAACGCCACCGTAGCGTTTACTTATCCGCAAGGATTTTTGTACACCTACACGACGAGCTTTTCCAACAGTTACCGAAGCTTCAGTCGCATTTGTGGAACGAAAGGCACCATCGAGAACTACGGCGGCGAAGGCGCTTCGTTGTTCCTGCTCACTCAAGAAGGCGGGCCCCATGAGTGGGATCCCGAGAGTGGGTCAAAGCCCCGCTACACGGCTGTACCCGGCATGGGACCGAGCAATGACAAGGCCGAAATAGTGCGTGTTCCAAATGGACCCGAGGCGGACTCGATGGGGCCGGATGACGATGATGTCGGGCACTTGACCAACTGGTTTGATGCCATGCGCAATCGCAGTGAGCCCAACGCCACGGTTGACCATGGATTCTCCCATGCAGTGGCGTGCATCATGGCGGCGCAATCCTATTGGTCCGGCAAGAAGCTGTATTGGGACCCGAAGGCGGAAGAGATTGTTGACCGCCCTGTTTGACGGATTGCTCCTCGTAGTTGGATGAGGCGGGCCGACAGCGTAAGTCGCAGGAAGCAGAGCATCCGGAATCTGCGATGGTGCATCGGCGCTCTTCTATTCGCGTCCACGATCATCAACTACATCGATCGCCAAACGCTGTCCTTGCTGGCGCCAGAGTTGAAGCGCTTGTATCGTTGGACGAACTCTGACTATGCAGCACTGGTTATCGCATTTCGTGTCGCTTACATGATCGGCCAAGCCGTGTTCGGAAGAGTCTTGGATCGTGTTGGAACCAAGCGAGGTCTGACGGGAACGGTGGCGTGTTACTCCGTCGTGTCGATGCTTACCTCGCTAGCCAATGGGTTTCGCAGCTTCGCGGTGTTCCGGTTTCTGCTTGGGCTGAGTGAATCAGGAAACTGGCCTGGAGCGACGAAAGCTGTATCCGAGTGGTTCCCGAGGCGGGATCGAGGCTTGGCCACGGCCTTCTTCGACAGTGGCTCCTCGATCGGTGGCGCAATTGCTCCGTTTATCGTGCTGGCCATTTACTCGCGTTTCGGCATGCGCGCTGCGTTTGCTGTTCCCGGATTGCTCGGGCTGCTTTGGCTTATCGCGTGGTCTCACTTTTACCACCTGCCTGAAAAGCATCCGCGAATCACAGCGGAAGAGCGCAACCTGATTCTCCTCGATCGGGATAAGTGCGGCGAACAAGCGCATCCTCCGGGCTGGGCCGCTCTGCTACGGCTTCCGCAAACATGGGGCACCATCATCGCGCGCAGCTTCACTGATCCGGTTTGGTTCTTTATCGCAGATTGGTTCCCCGTGTACCTGGTTTCGAAAGGCTTTTCCCTGAGCAGCAATCTTCTTTCTGTTTGGATTCCGTTTGTTGCTGCAGATCTTGGCAACTTCGCGGGAGGAGCCTTATCTGGACATCTGATCGCTCGCGGTTGGCCGCTAGGGCGAGCCCGCAAGGCGGTCATCGTTTTCGGCGGAACTGGCGTGTTGACCATCATTCCGACGGTAGCGACATCGAATCTCCCGACCGTTACCGTATTGTTCGCGATCGCCACCTTTTGCTACGGCTGCTTTACGACCATCGCCAATGTGTTGCCGTCGGACTTGTTTGATCGCCAGTCCGTAGCCACGGTCAGTGGCTTGAGCGGGTCGGCTGCTTCGCTCGGGACTATCCTTGCTTTTTTCCTGATTGGCAAGCTAACAGATGCGCGATTCGGAACAGGAACTCACGTGTTTGACCCGATCCTGGTGATCGCTGGCCTGATTCCATTTGGCGGCATGTTGTTAACCTTGCTCCTCGTACGAAATACCGAAGCCACAAATCAGGGCCTAGTCAATCGCGTTTAGTCATTCCACCCAGCAAAAGGACCCGCCATGGATCGACGTCAATTTCTCTATTCGATTGCGGCAGCAACAGGATCGGCTAGCCTGCTGCGGCCAGCTGCCGCGCCCAGTGCCCCTCCCCACCAGTTCAAGCTGGGTGCAGTCAGCGATAGCTTCTCGCAAGATTTTGAGGAAGCTTTGATTGTGATGAAAAATTATGGTCTGCGTTGGGTTGAGATCCGGCATGTTTATGGAATCTACAACACGGATGTCAGTCCGGCACAGCTTCGGCACATGACGGAGTTGGTCCAGCGATACGCATTTCGGGTGTCCGTGATCGACTCCGCCTTTTACAAGTGCACTCTACCTGGAACCAAGCCGATCGTTTCAGAGAAGGACACTTATCCGTACGTGGAGCAAATGGATGTGCTGAAGCGAGCTTTCGACAAAGCGCACGCTCTGGGAACCGATACCGTTCGCATTTTTACCTTCTGGCGTGTGCAGAATCCAGCGGCCGTGTCAGGCCGTGTTGCTGATGAATTGCGGAAAGGAACAGAACTGGCCAAGCGCAATGGCTTCCGGCTGGTCATCGAGAATGAAGAGGCTTGCAACGCCGCGACAGGGCGAGAGTTGGCGAGAACCCTGGCGCTGGTTCCCGCCGTCAACCTGGGAGCGAACTGGGACATCGGGAACGGTTATGTTCAGGGTGAAGTGTCCTATCCCGACGGCTACAATCTGTTGGACAAGAAGCGAATCTGGCACATGCACCTGAAAGGCATGACTTGCCAAAAGGCTCTGCAAGGCTGTACCGAAGACATCGCCGGGCACGGTCAGAATGACTTGATTGGGCAGTTCAAAGCACTATTACGAGATGGGTACGAAGGAACAATGTCAGTGGAGTGTGAGGTCCAAGTGCCTGGATTGACGCCGCTTGCTACAGCCAAGCGGTCGGTTGAAGGCGTGCTGCAAGCTATGTCGGAAGCGGTGCGAGTCGAGAAAAATGTCTGAGGGCGAGGAACTCTTAAGAGGTGACTGGAAAAGCCGAAAACACGCCACACCGCTGCAGTTCTTCGTTCAAGTCCTGCGCTCGGATGGGCTTCGTTACATAACCGTCCATGCCTGCTGCCAGGCATCGTTCCCGATCGCCAATCATGGCGTGAGCTGTTAACGCAATGATCGGAATGTGCTTATCGCGACCTAGTTCCTGCTGGCGGATCAAAGCCGTGGCTTCGTATCCGTCCTTTTCCGGCATCTGTACGTCCATAAGAATGACATCGAAGTCTGAGGGTCTACTCGCGTACAGGGCAACTGCCTCGTCTCCGTTGTTCGCAATCGTAACTCGATGGCCCTCTTTCTTTAACAGACCGCTCGCCACCAGCTGATTGATTTTGTTGTCTTCCGCCAACAGGAAATGCAACTCCTCAGGCAGGCATCTCTCTCCGCTTGACTCCCTATGAACCGATTGCGGTGTCGGCAGGCCAACAGCAAGGGCCTTCAGCACTGTTTGCAGCAGTTCCGTATGCCCCACCGGTTTCGTCAGGTAGCACTGAACGCCCAGCTTTCGTGCTCGTGACGCATCGGCAAGCAGAAGCGACGAGCTGAGCATCACCACAGCCGGACTATCTGCTGCGTCCTGCTTCCTGATTTGCTGGACCAAAGAAAACCCGTCCATCTCCGGCATCTCGTAATCAGTGATCACGAGTTGATACGGGTTCCCTGATCTTCTGCAACGCTGGAGCTCATCCAAAGCGTCCGAAGGTGAAGCCGTGCTGGTGCAAAGGGCTTCCCAGCGTTCCAGCATGCCCTCCAGAATTCGTCGATTCGTGCCATTGTCGTCCACGATCAACGTGCGCAGTCCCTTCAGCCCTTCTTCCCGGCAGGTGATTGTTTCCTGTCCTGTCTTCTCTACCGTGAACTCTCCAGTGAAGTGGAAGCGGCTCCCAACGCCCTGCTCGCTTTCCGCCCACAGCCGCCCGCCCATCATCACAGCCAGCCGGCTGGAAATGGCCAGCCCCAACCCAGTTCCTCCATATCTGCGAGCTGTCGATGCATCGGCCTGAGTAAAAGGAGAAAAGATGGCCGTTAACTTGTCAGGTGCAATTCCTACCCCGGTATCAGCCACGGTGAATTGGAGCTGGACCTGATCTTTGGTCTTCACTGCGTTTTCCGCCCCACCGTCAGCAATCACTTGAACACGAATCTGGATCTCGCCGCATTGCGTAAACTTCAACGCATTGCCGACCAAGTTGATCACAATCTGTTTAAGGCGGATTTCATCGGCTTGAATAAATTCAGGAACATCGTTTCCGATCTCGCAGCTTAACTGCAGGCGCTTTGTTTCAGCCTGGACCGCCAAACTCTTCACGGCTTCAGTCATCACGTCCCGCAGTTGACAACGAACCGGATCAAGTTCCAAGCGTCCGGCTTCGATCTTGGAAAAGTCCAGAATGTCATTGAGAACCACCAGCAGTGAGCCTGCAGAAGATTGCACAATCTCCAGATAGCTTCTTTGCTCCGGAGTTAGTTCAGTGCGCAGGGCCAGCTCGGTCATACCGAACACGCCATTCATCGGTGTCCGGATCTCATGACTCATGTTGGCCAGGAATTCGCTTTTCGCCCGGTCAGCGGCTTCGGCCGCCTGCTTTGCCGCGACTAATTCTTTGGTTTGTTCGCGAACTCGCCGCCGCAACGACAAGGTCCATGTCAAGCCGAGCAGGACGGCTACCGCAAGTGCAGCCGCCAGAGTAAGTGCCCGTTGCAGCGTCCACCAGGAGGCCCGTTGCAGCACTTCCACATCGTTTGCCGATCGCAATAAAAGGCGGAACGAAATGGGTTGCTTGGCGTCATCAACTTCCACGGAGCAGATACCCGTCAGCCGCACCACTTTGGCGTTCGACAGATTCGAACTGAGGAGATCGGAACGGTCCGGAAGCGTCGCCACAAAATGCACGCCGCCAGAGTTGAGGAAAAGCGCCGGTTTAGTTTGCTGCGCTTCGTTGCCTTCCAGCAGTGCCGTCAGAACAATAATCTGGCCGTCATGCAAACCTGTGCGAGCTTTGTCTGCCGTCGTCACAATAGCCGTCGGCTGCGTACCTGCGCCGCTGCTGCGAATCATGGCATCGGTCAAAATGGGCGAGTAGGGTCCAACCGCTGGAAACCCGACAGCGTCAATCCGATCACCCGGTTTTGTTGCCGTTGGAACGTTCGACAGCATCGAAATAGCGCCCGTGCCGTCCCATAGATACACCAATGTTCCCTTTGCGAATGTCACAACTCCTTGCAAATGAACTTGCTCACTCGAGTGCTTGCTGTTCCTTGTCGAAAATTGCAGCAAACTATGAATTGTTGAGGGAGGACTTGCGAACGCGTCTCCCTGCGGTCCTTTGAGCACGCTCACGCTGTCGCGCTCCGGTGCGTAGAATTCCACGCCGTTGAGCTGGTTATTGGAGTTAAAAAGATTGCTGCAGACTGCCTGCACCTTTACCGTTGCACCTACAAACGACTCCATCTCCGGCTTGGTCAACTTTGGTACGAATACGTTGACAACGTCCTCGCCGGTATCTAAGCGGAGCGTAGGCGATCCGTCCACGGCTGACACGCTGCGCACCAAACCCGAGATCGCCACAAAGAGACCGTCGCTTCCGCCCGACGCCAGCGCGCCAAAACTAAGCTGGGACGGCTGCGGTAACTTCGTCTTTCCAATAACTCGAACAACGGGATGAACGATCGCGGGAGCATACCCGGTTGAGAATGTAGCGACTCCGCTTACCTCAACCAAGTCTCCCGGCGAACCCGGAAGCCGCTCTGTGGGAGCCTCCAGGAAAATCCCGCCGCTCGCATTCTGAATGCTGTACACGGACCCATCGCGCCCCACAGTGTTGTACGTGACAACGGCACGAAGGAGCACTGGTTGTAAAACCCCGGCTTTCTCCGGGGCAAGGTGCTTAATGGCGTAGATGCTTGTCAGAACGGGCGATGCCGCAGCTTGGAAGCAAAAACATACGGCAGTGAACACCACCCATAATTTGCAAACGCGTGCGATGACAGAGAACTCCAAGAACATTGTGCCCGACAAGCGTCAAAGTTCTCACTTAGCAAATTCGCGTGCCAGCCTTTGATGGGCAAGGACGCGCACACCTCATCGCGGGTAATGGCAATAGCCAAGGTTGTCTGCAAACACTGAATTGAGGAGCTGTGCAGCAGCAGCCGGTAAAAATGTCTGTGGCTAAGTGTAATGGGTACGGGCTGGACTGAATGTACTTGGTGAGCGCGGTAGGAATCGAACCTACAACCTAGTGATTAAGAGTCACTTGCTCTGCCAATTGAGCTACGCGCCCGTTCAAAAGGGATGGTTGGCAGCAGCTGAAATGCTGCTCCACCAACTATAGCATCCGGTTTAACCTTCCATCGCCAGGCCGATCAAGAGCGCAAACCATAAAACGCGGTCTCGATCGCTTGCCGCTCTTCCTGCCGGAGTGGCAGCAATGGCAAGCGCGGCGGCCCTCCATAGTAGCCGTTTAACTCCATCGCATACTTCAGGCCCGCGATGCCGAACTGCGTGGCCAGAGCGCGCGCCGCCGGCAGTAAACGTGTTTGCCAGTCCGCTGCTGCTTCGGCCTGTCTTGTACGAAACGCTTCCCAGATCGTCACGCAGGCATACGGCACTGCATCGGCAATCGCCAAAATGGCCCCTGATGCGCCGGCTTGCAGCGCATCTACAAAGTTAGCGCCGGAACCGGAAAGCACCTGAAAGCCCGGCTTCACTCCAGCCACCATTTGCCGCAATTTGTCCAAGTCGCCCGAGCTGTCCTTGATCCCAAGCACGTTCGGGTGTTGCGACAATTGAACAATGACTTCAACGGGCAGGTCATAGCCGGTTACTGCCGGCATGTTGTACAACAGCACAGGCAGATTGGATTGGTCGGCCAAGGCTCGAAAATACAACGCCTGTGTTTCAGGCCGGCGCATCTGATTCGGGTAGTAGGACGGTGTCAAAGCAAGTGCAACCTGCAGCCCGATTGCCGCTGCCTCGTTTGCCAATCGCACACTCTCTTGAACACTTTCTGCCGTCACTCCCGCGATGAGAATTCGCCCTTCCGTAGCCGCGGCCTTTACGCAGCGAAAGGTGGTCAAGCGCTCTTCGAAACTCAGCAGCGGTGTTTCGCCGGTCGATCCTCCGACTGCATAGCCGCCCAGGGAAATGCGATTGAGCTTCTCTACATTGAGTTGGAGCTTCTCAGGCAAGAAATGCCCGGCAGCGTCGAAGGGAGTGGTTAGGGCAGGGAAGATGCCTTGCAATTTCGACATGTCTGACAACCTAACTAAATGACGAAGCCCCAGAAACGCAGATAAGCGCTTCTGGGGCTGTCAACAGATTCAATCTCCTATCGCGCAACGAACGTGATCACGAACGTATACAAAGCAAGGGACTCGATCAGCACCAAACCAAAGATCAAAGCGAACCGAATACCAGCCTGCGCTCCAGGATTTCGCGCCGTCGCTTCTGCAGCGGAAGCAGCAAGCTTCCCTTGGCCAAGGCCGCACAATCCAGAAGCAATACCCATCGCGATGTAAGCAGCAGCTCGACGATTGGCATCGCCGGCTCCCGCAGCACCGCCCTGATCCTGCGCAAAAATCGGACTTGCCAGTGTCAACAAGGTCACGGCAAGCATCATCAATTTATTCTTCATTCTGTCTCCTATCAAAATTGCCTTCAGGAGGTGGTTCGTTCCTGACGTTGGGACGCCGGACGCTCACACTGAAAGCGAACAACAGCCGTTTAATGCTCGTGCGAAACCGCTCCGCCTACGTAAATCATGGCGAGCAGCATAAAGATGTAAGCCTGCAGCACACCAACAAACAAGTGCAGTCCAATGAACAACACCGGGATGATCAACTTCGTCAGCGTCGTGAAGGTCAGGTACACCTGCTCACCCGCAAACATGTTGGCGTAGAGACGAACCGTCAAGGAAAGCGGCCGCGCGAAATGACTGATGATTTCGATCACCAGCATCAGCGGCGCCAAATAAATCATCGGTCCTAAAAACTGCTTGATATAGCCGAGTCCATTTGCTCGTAGTCCAGCTGCGTTATAAAACACAAACACCGACACTGCCAAGCCAAGCGGCACCATCGTGTACATCGTGGGCGAATCAAATCCGGGGATCAAGCCGATGATGTTCATGCATAGGATGAACAAGAAGATGGTCCCGAAAAATGGAATGTATTTCTCTGACCCGTGTCCCACAGTTTCTTCCGCCGAAGCGCGAATGAAGTCGTAAACGATCTCGAGAAGATGCTGTACCCTGCCTGGCTTGTCCACCGAGAAGCGTGAGCGGAACAAGCCGAAAAACAGCAGCATGAACAAGACCACAACGACTTCGCACACCATCCAGTCGGTCCAGGGATTCGCTTGGTCCTGCGCCGGATAATGTAAGGCATTCAGCACGGCATTGGCAGGACCGCTGAGAAGGTGATTGAACAATCCCGTGATGCGCAGTTCGTGTGACATTCAGCTTGACGAGGCTTTTCGGAACAGGCTCTTCGCGATCTCCAGCAACGACAAACTGAGAACCGAAACCGTGCTGGCGAATAACCCAGCCAGCATTGGTAGAGGGGGAAGACCTAAAGCGTTCACTGTAGCATAAACAGCTACTAACAGAAGGACGTAACGCGTGACAAACAAGAGGGTGGAGCGCGCGCGTGGTGTTTCACCCTCCTCAGGAGCAATGCCCCGCGATAAGCGTTCAAACAGCCACAAATTGCCCAGGGAGAATAGCCCGCCCAACAGAAACGCGAGTGCCGCATGCCATCCGCGCGCAATCGCAAACAAGCCAAGACCTGCGCCGACGAGCAGCATAGACAACAAATACAACTGACGGACGCTTTGCTGAAGTTGAATGCTTGTCAAGACGATCCGCTATCCACCCCGTTTGGCTTCCCGCTCCAACTCATGGAACACCTGCAGCAAGCCACCTGCGATGCCAAGCAGTACACCAACAATGGTGCAAAACGAAAGCTTCAAGAGTCGGTCCATCCAATGACCAACCAGATAGCCACCGGCTGCACAGGCAGGAAGCGTCAACGCCAAGGACAGATATTTGCCGAGCCAGAATAGCGACCTGTCAGGTTTTGCCGCCATGATTTCATCAAGGCAGTTCAATCCTGCGCTGCGGCAGGTTGCTTGCCAGGGTTCCAAGTCGGCTTGAATGTGCTGTTTGCCAACCAGCGAATTGGCTGCACCATCGACTGGATTGCCGCCGTCAAGAATGACAAATCCAGGTGCTGCATATCATCACTCGGTTGATGATAAAACGGCGGATTGCCCCAGCCTGCCGCGGTATGTGCCACCACTCCGCGTTGTGCCAATGCGTAATTGTCCGATCGTTGAAAGTAGTTCTGCTCTGGGTACGGATCGGGCGCGAGCAGCGCACCATGCTGCCGCAACACCGGCCCGAGATTTGAGCGATCCCAGCCGGTGAACAACATGAAGCCCTTGGCTAATTTGGGATCCTGCGCGCCCACCATCTCAAACTCGATGTTCGCGACCAGGCTCGACAACGGACTAGGCGGGTGCTTGCGAAAGTAGGTCGATCCCACATCACCTTGTTCCTCACTTCCAAAACAAACAAAGAGAACAGAGCGCCTAAGCCGCGGCAACGCTGCCAACGCATGCGCTAACTCGATCACCGTCGTTGTTCCCGCCGCATCATCATCTGCGCCGTTGTAGATCGAGTCGCCGTTTACGGCTTTACCGCTTCCCAAATGATCCAAATGCGCAGTGAGCAAAACGGTCTCGGCATTTGCATCGCGTCCGGGCAGAAAGCCGACGGCATTGTAGGTCCAGCGCTGGTCTGCCCCGGTTGTGGTTGGTGCGCCGAGAACAAGGTGCTTCTTCTTTGGGTCAAAATGAACCGCTGCCCTTTGTAAGTAACCCTCCATGCCCGGAGCCTGGCGCAAGCCAAATCCTTCAAAGCGAGTCGCGACGTATTCCGCTGCAATTGCCTCATCGCGAGTCGCACTGCCGCGTCCATTTAAGGCATCGCCGGCTAGAAACGCTTCATGCGTCTTCACCCACTGCGTTTTGACGGACCAGCTTGCTTGTGATGGTGGTACTGCCAACAGCTTATCGAGAAAGGCCCAACCTGGTAAGGAGAACAACAGCGCGAGGAAGGCGGAACGTAACACTGCGTTCAGTGTACGATTCGGAACCAGTCAGATCGGCACAGACACGCCGTTGCCCGGCAAACCCGCTTTCGATTGCCGCCCGGAATAGCGCGGAAGCAAAAGCAAAGAAACGGCCGCAAGCAGGGTAAACAAGGAAAGCTGTGCCAGCAAGGTTGCATAGGACCCGGAAAGATCGAAGGCCCGGCCCATGATGACAGGTCCAACTGCGCCCGCAATCGCGTAAGCAGTCCACGAAATCCCATACAACGCTGAAAAGGAGCGCAGACCAAAATAGCGAGTCAATAGGTATGGCGTCACGTCCGCTTCACCTCCCATCCCGAGTCCAATCAGAACGGCGCCTGCAAAGCCCATACCTGCTCCACCTGCTCGTGCAACCAGGTACGTCCCAAGGGCAGCTACTGCCAGCAACCCGCATCCGACGAACGGAGCGAAGAACCGGTCGAGCAGCCAACCCGTCAGGATTCGCCCAATTAGGATGGCAGCCCCAAGTGCCGAAACCACCATGGCTGCACTCTCCGGCCGTACGCCTCGATCGGTGAGAATGGCTGACAAGTGCGCAATGGCTCCGTTTTGACTGAGCGAGGCAGCAAACAGTACAGCCAAAATAATCCAATATGAAAACGAGCGCAGGGCCTCCGCGATAGACATGCCTTCCGCAGTCCGATTTGCATTGACATCTCGGGTCCGCCGTCGTACCCGGGTTGCTAAAGGCAACGCAAAAAGCAAAACTGATCCACCTAAAACAGCAAAGGCCGTGCGCCAGCTAAACGCCGCAATCAGACCTTGTGCAAGGAGCGGCCACACCATTGCTCCCAATGCTCCGCCCGACAGCAAGAAAGCAAACGCAGTTCCGCGCCGTTTGTCGAACCAACTTGATATCGCGCCACTGTATGCCAGGTGCGCGGTGCCGTTACCTACCAGCCCCAACACCACAAACGTTCCGTACAAGTGCAAGATGTTGGGCGTCAGCAAGGCCAGCGAGGCAAATGCACTCCCGAACACAGCAAAGCAGGGCAGCAGAATAAACGAAGGACGGACTCGGTCCAGCAACATTCCCAGGAATGGCGAGCACACCGCCACACTGATCGCCGCTAACCCGAAGGCCAGTGAGACCGCCTCTCTGCTCCAGCCAAAAGTCTCGCTCAGTGGTTTCAGGAACACCCCAAAGGTATACACGAGCAGGGAAGCAAAACTGAAGAAGACGGCGCCCGCTGAGGCGGCTGCAACTCGCCAACCTGGGTAGCGCCGGCTGGTCTCGTCCCCTCCGTCATCCGGGTAAGCAGGCTGGAAGGGCTGGAGCGAATGGGAGGACATAGGTGTTAGGTCGAGAGTGCGCGCAGTCTGATCCTGCAGCTTAGGACACTTGGAGGAGCTCTGTCACCGCTCGGAAGACGGAAAGAAGCTTCCAGCCAAGGGTGGAGACAAGAACACACGAGCGTCCGTTTAGCAGACACGAAGCAGCAGGATTGTTTGATCGTCAGCCTGCTCCTCGGCACCACGCAGCTCGGCTAACTGCCGAACTACCGTGTCCAAGGCTTTTGCCGCCGGCAGGTGATGTGTGGCTCGCCAAAGCTGCAAAAAGCGCTCTTCTCCAAACTCCTCGCCTTCATCCGGCAACACAAATTCGCTCACACCGTCCGTAAATAAAACCAGACGGTCGCCCGAATTCATACGAACAGTCTCGCATTCGCAAGTGCTCTGCGGAAAAAGCCCTACGACGGTTGCGTTTGGTCCCAGCCGCTCGATAGCACCTGAAGCCCGGAACAAAGCCGGCGGCAGATGCCCGCAATTGACGAACTGTAGCTGCCGGCTCGCTTCGTCAAACTCGAAATAGAAGGCGGTGGCATAGTGCGCCGGAGGTGTGGTGGCGTAAAACAGGCGATTGACCGTTTGCAGCAGGGTCCGCGCATCGGTGCGCCCGGCATCCAGCTGATTGCGGAAACAGGCTTGCAGATTGGCCATCAGCATGGCCGCCGCTACGCCTTTCCCACTGACATCAGCTAACACGCCGGCCACCCGACCGCCTTCCAATTGGAAAAGGTCGTAGTAATCACCACCGACATTCTGCGCCGGAACACAAGACGCCGCACATTCCAGGGCAGGAAGATGCGTCAGCCCTTGCGGCAGCAGCTTCTCTTGCACCTGCCGCGCAATCTCCAGTTCGGATCGTTGCTTCTGTCCTTCCTTGCGCCGCGATTCCGCCTGTCGGAGTTGGGCCGCTATGGTTGCCAGCAGGCGGTTGTTGTCCCATGGTTTCTGGACAAAGTCGTTTGCACCCAAACGCATCGCTTGCACGGCCAACTCCACGTTCCCCCATGCGGTCATCACGACAATCGGTGTTTGCACTCCCTGCTCGCGCAACTGCCCGAGTAGCTCCAGCCCTTCATGGCCCGATGTGGTATCGCGCGAGTAATTCAGGTCGAGCAGCAGCAAATCGAAAGATTCCGTTGTGCCCCGCTGTAAAGCCTCTTGTGGTGTGCTGACCGCAACAATTCGGAAGTGATTGATCTTCAATAGCAGCGACAACGCTGCCAAGATCCCTTCCTGATCGTCGCTGACAAGAATGCGCGGCGAGCGATTGCCCTGCGTGACGTTCGCGTCATCTGAAGAAACGCGTGTGTCGGCGTCATTCAAAACGAGCTTTGCTGTGGCTGTCGTACGCAAATCCGGCATGGCAGGCTGTGAACCAACCCAAAATACACCGCACGTCAAACACCGTGCCTGCGCAGCTTGTAACTCGTTGTTCCGGTAAGTACCGCCTGGAACAGGCTGTGGCGAAATTTCGATTGACTGTCCGATTGTGGGACTGGTCACCTGTGAACCCAAGGTTTTATTGAACGCCCAAATTCATCTAGCTTTTCGCAGAAAGTAGCAAACCTTGCAGGAATAAATCCTACTTTCGAACTATCCAACTCTCAATCACACAGGCGATACAAAAACTACAGTACTTTTACTGTATTTCTCATGTAAGAAGGTGCACAATAGGAACCATGTTCGTTGAACCGGCAAGAGTTGTTGTCGCCGCTACAACATACTCAAATCCTGAAGACGTCCGTTGGAGTTGTCTGGAATTAATGTACGACGCTGCGTTAGTTTCCGCAGAAGTCGCCAAGAAATCAAAGGAGCGTTACAGTTCAGTCCTGGTGAACTGGTTGCCTCGATCGGAAAGTTAAGCACCACCCAATTTCTAATTCTTTCATCAACTAAAACGGGTGGCTTCGTTTGAAGTTCGAACAAGCCACCCAGGCAGAACAAACCTTCTTACGATCTGCAAAATCTGTGGATCGACCAAACCTTAGAAAGCCAGCTACGCCTTAAAGCGATCGCAATGCTAGTGCATACCCGCACGGCATTCTTTACTTTGGAGGCGCGGGGCGGAATCGAACCGCCGAATAAAGGTTTTGCAGACCTCTGCCTTACCGCTTGGCTACCGCGCCGCCTGGAATGGAAGCTATACGCAACATAGCATAGGAAGCCATCTCTCGGCTCTCGTCTAAGTCAACGACAGCCGCGCTTACAAACTCTTGCCTTGCGCAATTGCAATACTGCCGCAGATGATCGCCGTACCTGCGATAATTCCGATCCACCAGTACAGGACATGCCGGTCGGAATGGAGCTTGGGATACTGCTGCGTAGAACTATCGGCAGACTGCATGGAACTGCTTTGCGGCCGAAAGGCCATGTGTGTGCCGGCTTGTACCCGCGTCACTAAAGTGCTTCCGCTCATGACGCGAACACTGTTGCCGATGGACGCCACTTCGACGGTGTCGCCATGTGTTCGAATTCTGGCTTCGGAATCACGATCCTCCGCGTGGATTTGGAACGCTTTTACCTCGACGGGATAGCCGTCGAACTTCGAAATCGCCACACTTCCGCTTTCGAGGATCATCCGGTCACGGTAAATCATGCCCGCAGACTTGTGCGCCAAGCGGACATCGGCTCCGTTTTCCAAGCTAATCTCGCTTTCGGCCTTCTTGGTTCGCAAAGCACTGCCTTCGGCCAACGTCGTAGTTCCACGCATCTCAGCTTGGTTAACGGAATAGGGAGAAGCAGAAGTGACAACACCCACTGCACGAGTCGAAGCCAGGGAAGGCACAACGGCCACCAAGGCTGGCGCAAGAAACAACAAGCAAACCCGAGTCATAACCGTCATTACGAAGACAGATGTATGTACTGATAGTACTGTACAGGGCTGACATTATGAAGTTTTATCCCGAAATAAGTCAGTTTTCCACTTATCGATAGCCTGCGGCCTGTAATTCGAATAGTTCCGAGTATTTGCCACCACGTTGCACCAAATCCGCATGGGAGCCCTGCTCCAAAATTCGCCCGTTCTCAAGCACAAGGATCCGATCTGCCATGCGAACGGTCGAAAAACGATGCGAAATCAGAACTGCCATCTTGCCTCGAGTGAGGTCGACAAAACGCTGGAAGACTTCAAACTCGGCCCGGGCATCGAGACTGGCAGTCGGCTCGTCCAGAATCAGGATTTGCGCATCACGCATGTAAGCGCGTCCCAACGCAATCTTCTGCCATTGCCCGGTCGACAAGTCTACGCCTCCTTCAAAGCGCCGTCCCAGCATCTGGTGATACGTTTCCGGCAATCCGCTGATGACCCCGGCCGCTAAGCTCTTCTCCGCCGACCGAACAATCCGCCCCATGTCGCTCAACTCTTGTACCCGTCCAACGCCGATGTTTTCCTGGGCAATCATGTCGTAGCGCATATAGTCCTGGAAGATGACGCCGATCTCGCGACGCAGATCCTCAACCTGGTAATCACGCAAATCGACCCCATCCAGCAAAATCACGCCTTCTGTCGGATCGTACAAGCGGGCCAGTAGCTTGACAAGTGTCGTCTTACCCGCCCCGTTTTCTCCGACTAAAGCGATTCGCTCGCCCGGAGAGAAACGAAACGATGCCTTGTTAAGCACCGCTTTCTCCGACCCCGGATAGGCAAACGAGACGTTGTGGAACTCAAAACCATCCCGCACCGGCCGCGGTGCCGGAAGTGCGTTTGGCTTGGAATCGATGGAAGGCTTGGTCTCGAAAAAGTCAAACAGGTCTTTGATATACAAGGCTTGCTCGGAGATCCCGGCCAGGCTCGACACCAGATTTTCCATGATGGACCGTGCCCGTGAGAATGACCCTACCATCAACGTAAGATCTCCAACGCTCAAAGCTCCGGTGATGGCTCGCATGACAATCAGCACATAAGCGCCGTAATACGCCCCGGTCGGCACGAAATTGATGGCTGCTCCCTGAATGGCACGCCGCATCGCCAAACGTTTGTTCTCGTCGTAAAACTTCGCAAACAACGTACGCGACCGCTCCACCAGCAGCGGACCTAGCCCAAAGATCTTCACCTCCTTGGCGCTTTCGTTGCTGGCGCCCAGATAGCGCAAGTAGTCCAACTCCCGACGTTCCGGTGTGTAACGAAACAGCATGGAGTAATTCAACATGGCGAAGTGGGTTTCGCCCAGAAAAACCGGGATCGTCGCTGCCGCCAAAAGCAAAAGCAGCCATGGATACACCAACAACACCGCAGACAGCAAGGTAGCTAACGTTAGAAATTGCTGGGCCATGCCGGCTAAACTGGCCAGCATTCCCAAGCGTGCGGTCGTTTGCCGCCGCGCCCGCTCCATTTTGTCGTAGAACACCGGATCTTCAAACGAGACCAGATCTAGCGAGTTGGCATGCTCCATCAAACGAACGCTGACCTGATTCGTGAAAAGATCCCCCAACAGGCTGTCCACCAAACCGATAGCTCGGCTGACCACGTCTGAAACAACTGCCAGGGCCAGTTCCAGGATCAACAGCCGCCATATCGCCGCGCGATCGGTCCCGCCATGCCGGATTCCGCGCACCACCAAATCAATAATGAGCTTCGAAATCCAAAGCGTTGCCAGCGGAAACAATGCCGAAAAGAAGCGCAAGCCGAGCGTGCTGATGCTGAGGGAAGGGCTGGTATCCCACACCATCTTCAGCAACGGAGGAACGTTTCGAAGGGCTCGAATGCGGTCGGACCAGGATTGTACCTGCTCTGCTTGTCTGGAAGGCGCTGCTCGCACAGTGTTTCTTTGGATGCGCTCCAAAAAGAAACTGCTCATTCCGAAGAATGAGCAGTCCTTCCTGTTTCCAGGCCCTGACCAATGGCCAGGGTACGTTTGATGGGAGAATCAGATCCGACGGTATCGCAACCGCCAAAACCTGTTGTGATTGGAGTGTAGGGCGACAACCAAGTGAAGTCAAGACAAAAGTGAAAGCTTGTCGGAAGCTGTTTAATACACACAAAACAAACGACTTGCCTTTGCAAGAAGTTTTCCACTGCTTGTGGAAAAAGCTGTTGAAATCGGTGCAAAAGAGTTGCACAAACCTCGTAAGTCTTTCTTCTTTAAGGGCAAATCGCGATCCGTTTCATCCAGCTAACAACTTTGTACGAAGTCTGGATCAAACGGGGAAAATATTGCCGGACTAGGCCGCTTGTTGGAGCTGCTCAACAAGCAGGGAACATTCCGCTCGTAACTCCGAAAGAAGCTGCGGCAGACTCTGGGTTTCCCCGGTTTTAGCAAGTTGTTCCACTCTCCAGGCCAGACTGGTCACGCTTTCCGCGCCAAAGTTCCCCACCGAACCTCGCAGGGAGTGCGCGACATTCTCGACGTTCGACAATTGCCCTCCAGCCAGGGCCGCCGCCAACTCCGCTAATTGCAACGGCAGGTCTTCCAGAAACAGCTGAATGACTTCTTCGCGAACATCCGGATCAATGGCCTGAAGGTTAACGGCTCTCTTCGAGTCGACTTCAGCCTCGCCCGATAGCAGAGAAAGTGGCTGCTTATCGGAACCGGGAACCGTTCGACCCTTGCGAGATTCAAGCACATCTCTCATTTCGGCAAAAAGCGCATCCTTACGAATCGGTTTGGACACATATCCGTCCATGCCGTTCTGGAGGCATTTCTCACGAGTTCCCTCCATGGCATGCGCAGTCAGCCCAATGATCGGAATGTGGCTTTGGGATTGTCCTTCTTGTTTCCGGATCTCGGCAGTCGCATCGTAGCCGCTCAAAACCGGCATTTGGATGTCCATCAGGATCAAATCGACCGGTTGTGAAAAATAGAGTCTGACGGCCTCGGCCCCGTTTTGTGCCACGACGACGGTGTGGCCTGCTTTCGACAGAAACGCCTTTGCCACCTGTTGATTCACCACGTTGTCTTCGGCCAGAAGGATTGTCAAAGGTGCAAGCTCTGCGGCTCCCGCGACGGTCGGCGCAGGCATCACCGCCAGCTTCGGGATATCCCGTACCCTTCCTGCCAAAACCTCTTTCTCGAGAGCATCGCTCATCGCCTGCGCGAGCTTCGCCTCCGTTAAGGGCTTAATAAGGTAGCTCTGAATGCCGCAGTCCTCGCAGCGCCGAACATGGTCGCCGATGGCAGCCGAGCTCAGCATCATTACCGTCAGATTGATTGCAGCCGGGCTCGCCTTCAGCCTCTCCCAAAGCATGAACCCGTCCATACCCGGCATACAAAGGTCCAGCAGGATCAGCCCGAAATGCCGCTGGGGAGCCTGTGAACTTTGAAAAATCTCCAAAGCCTGTTCACCGCTTTCCGCCAGAACCGGAATCGCACCCCAGCGTGTCAGATGCTTCTCCAGGATTCGGCGGTTGGTGTGGTTGTCGTCCACTACCAGTACGTGCATACCCTGGAGGGCGCGCTGAACTCGTTCCTGGTGAAACGACATGGCTGGCATCGGCTCGCAGCGGCCGAAACGGGCAGTGAAAAAGAAGGTGCTTCCTTGTCCAGGAACGCTCTGCACCCAAATGGTGCCTCCCATCAGTTCCACCAGTTGCCTGCAGATCGCTAGGCCAAGTCCGGTGCCTCCAAACTGCCGCGTCGTTGAGCCGTCGGCCTGCGTGAACGCATGAAAGATGTCCGCTTGTTTCTCAACCGGAATTCCGATGCCTGTGTCCGACACTGCGAACTGCAACAGCGCATCGTCCGCAGGACCGTTAGCGGCCCGCGTGATCCGAACAACAACCTCACCACAGCCCGTGAACTTGATTCCATTTCCAACTAAATTGAGCAGAATCTGGCGCAGGCGTCCCGGGTCACCGACCACCATCTCCGGAACATCGGCATCGATGTCCGCTGCCAACTCGAGCCCGCGTTCCTCAGCCTTGATGCTCAGGGTGCCCAGTGTGGAAGCAACCTCATCGCGCAGGTTGATCGGGATTGTTTCCAGAGTCAGCTTGCCGGCTTCCACCTTAGAGAAATCAAGAATGTCGTTGATAATGGCGAGCAGCGCATCAGCCGATGATTTGACCGTGCCGATAAACTGCCGTTGTTCCTCGTCTAACTCCGTCGCCAAAACCAACTCTGTCATTCCAATGACGCCATTCATGGGCGTTCGGATCTCATGACTCATGTTGGCCAGAAACTCACTCTTGGCTCGGCTCGATTCTTCGGCCTTGCTCTTTGCCCGCTGCAGCTCGGAATTGAGCGACAATAACTCGGCTGTTCGTCGCAGGACATCGTCTTCGAGTGTGTCGCGATGGGCCATCAAAGCGCGGTCCCGCGATTCAATCTGTCCGAGCATCGAGTTCAATGTTTGCGCCAGGGTTCCAACTTCATGCTCATAGGTGTCCGCCATGCGGATGGAATAATCCTGTTCCAATGAGATGATTTTCGCTCGCGCGGCAAGTTCCAGAATCGGCTCGGAGATGGCCCGTTGCAAGCGCGAGCCGATCAGGAACGACAATGCCAACGCTCCAACGAATGCGCCGCCACACGTCACAAGCAGCTTGAGAACCAGATGATGTAATTCCTCGAGATCAGACGTGAGGTGAACCGTTCCCATCTTTTGCTTGTCAACGTTGATATCCGCAGATGCCTCAAGTTGACCGTTGCGGAACGCAAACGGAGGCGAGGGTCTGCAATCTGGCGAAGCTTCCTTGTCGTCGCGACGATAACTGGCAAAGACGTTGTTCTGAAGAGTACAAACAGCTGCGCTCATCAGGTTGCGCCGCATATGAAGTTGTCGAAGCTTCTCGGTTGAAGCCTCATTGTCGTTGAAGGTCAACGCCGCGCCGCTATCGAGCGCAATCATTCGTGCTGTTAACTGCAGATCTTGAACCGCTTTTTGGCGCAATCCAAAATACTCGCTGCCGAACAAGACACTGAAGCTCGAAAACAGCGCTATGCCTGACGTCAGAAGAATCAGAAACTGTAACTTATGTTTGGTTTGAAGCCTGTTGAAAAAGTCCAAAAGCATCCTCCTCCGCCGTCACTTCACGTACTGAGCAAGACTTAAAAGCTTGGAGCTGATCGTCAGCCCGGCTTTCTCAGCCGCTGAACGATCGATCGTGAAACGCATCCGACCCTCGTCGAGAACGAACGTGATCACAGCACTGACCGGAGAGTGCGCCTGATACTCTGTGTCGCTCACAGTGAGAATGCCGCTCCAAGCCTGAGGAGGAATCCTGTCGAATTGCCCGGCATCTTTCTCGGATAGAAATACGACCTGGCAGCCTTTCAGCTCTCGTCCCATGCCAAGGCTTCGAAGTGTGAGTGGCCGTCCATTGGCAGTCTTCTCGGCGATCGTTTCTTGTAGCGTTCCCGCCAAGGGCTTCTCCTGCCGCGTGCAGATCTCAATGGGAGCAAGATCGGTAGTGAACTCCTGCGCCGGCCATTTCACGAACTTCGTGAAGTTGAGAAGGTAAGCGGATTTGACTTTCGCCTCGGTGAGTGTCTCCGCACGCCCGCCCAGCGGCAGGAGCATGCCGGTGCACGCCAACAGAAGTGGCGTAAACAATCGAACAAGCCTATACAGCATGGAACATCTCGCTGATCCTTAGGTCCTCGCTCAAAAACTCAAGTTCACCCGTCCGAATATGCTTCGCGGCACTTCGGTCCGTACCACCTGCTCGAGCCGACCAGACTCCAAATGGTTTGGACTGAGTAGGTTCTGGCCGCTCACGCTCAGTGTCCAGTGACGGCTCAGCTGATAGCGCGCATGTAAATCCAGCCGTGTATAGCCGGGTACGTTCCAGCCGTCAACCCTGCCTACGTAGTACAACGCTGGATCAAACGAGAGCTTCGAGTTGAGATCGATGAACGATTGCGCTCCAATCTGCTGGCGCGGAGCTGTTTGAAATGTGCTGTCCAGCGCTGACGAGCTCGACTGAAAAGCGGAAGCAATGTTTGGCAGTCCTGGGATTGATGGAGACACCGCTGAGTTGAGCTCCGTTCCAAAGCTGGTGAGCAACCACGTGTATGTGCCGTTCAACTTCCAACGCGGAAGAACCTGCCATTGCGTGCTGAACTCGGCTCCTCTGCTGATTGCACTCGCGCCATTTGCATACCGCACCGGCAATTGCACATTGAAGCCGGCTTCGCTCGGCAGAAACGTTGGCGGCAGTACCTGGCTTGATTCGAGCTCCGAATAACGGCTGTAGAAGCCGGCGACGTCGAATGATAAATTCTTGCTGGCGAGCAGGCGATATCCGATCTCATTGTCGATCACCGTCTCCGCCTTCAAGTTCTTGCTGCCTTCGATGAGAACGCTCAGGTTGGTGTTGGCAGCAATTGGAACGGAAGGACTTTGAACGAAAATGTCAGAATCGAGACGAGAAGGCTGGCGAACTGCTCGCGAACTGGCTGCCCACACAGTGGAGCGATCTGTCAAAAGATAGGCCGCACGCGCGCTCGGCTCATATTCGAAACCGGAAAATGCGTTGTGCTCCAGCTTCGATCCTAGCGTGAGAGCAAGCTTTGTCGACAGTGAAATTTCATCCTGTGCAAAGGTGCTGAAAAGGTTGTATTGCTCTTTCTGAGGGATCAGCTGTGGAAAGAAACCAAAGACTGCGTCGCTTCTTTGCTCCCCGAAGTAATTGTGAAGATCATCTGATGTAGAGCGGTAACCGGCGCCCCATACAATGTCGTTGCGGGTCTTAAGCTTCAGATGATTTTGGAAGTCCAAATCCAGCGTGTTGACGTTCTCGCTGATACCTATTTCCTGCCGCGAGTAATTCGTCTCATAAACCTGAAGCACAGTGCTCGCTGTATCGGACGATGTGTGAGTCCAGCGTCCGGTCAGATCGAACTCATGTTGGCCAAGCGCTTGCTTGGAGTAAGTACGGCTATCGAGCGAATTTAAGGCTACGGTTTGATCGCCACTCGATTGCAGGGCATTCCCTTCGACGATGAATGTGTCTTTGGCTGAGCGTGCCAGGTCGGCACGAAACCCGACATGCCCTCTGCTCCAACCATCATGCCCGCCGGAACCCGATTCGAACTGTCGATTGGCAAAGCTCGCGAAATCACCAAAAGCTCGGAAGCTTCCCGCCTTACCAAGACGGCCACCGCCGCGCGCTTCCAAGTCGGACGTTTGCGCATTGCCGCCGCCGGCTGAGAAACTGCCGCCGCTGGTTTCCTTCGAGTGTTTGGTGATGATGTTGATGACGCCATTCATCGCGTTGGCACCCCAGACTGTTCCGCCTGCTCCGCGCACCACCTCGACGCGTTCAATCGTGTCGAGCGGAATGTCCAGTTGATCCCAATACACGCCCGAGAAGGTCGGCGTGTAAACCGTTCGCCCATCTACCAGCACCAGCAATTTGTTGGAGTAGATGTCATTGAAACCCCGCACACTGATCGCCCAGCGGTTAGCATCCACTTGCACGACCTGAACACCTGGTGCCAAACGCAACAGATCGGGAATGCTGGTCGCCCCGGAGTGTTCAATCATCTCCTGGTTGATCACGTAAACAGCTGCCGGTACCTGCGAAAGCTTTTGGTCCTTCCGGGATACCGAGGTGACATCGACATTCATCAATTCTTCAATCGTCTTGTTAGAAAAATCCTCGTCGGAGGTTGTTGTGGCGCCTGGACAAACGCAGACGATTGCTTGGAACAACAACAGGGCCGTCAAGCTTTGCTTTCCAAAGGGCAAGGAAAGAGCCTTCGGGCAAAGCCGCTGGAAAGGGATGTGTCGCAGTCTGATTCGGAACAATGGCAAACCCCGCAGCCGTGGCTATCCGCTGAGCGTGCTCCGAAAACCGCTAGAAGCGCGAATGCAATATTTGGCTGATCAGGAAAGAAGTGCCGCGGCGAAGCAGGTACTCTCGAACGAATAAACCTGTGACTGGTCCCAATAAGCGAAATCTGAGAAGAGGAAACTATTCGCCGGTGAGATGCAAAGTGGTCATCGCCTCGTTGGCCTCGAGTTGGCCATAACGGCGGCGATAAATCCGCATACCAGCGTAGATTAAACCGGCTGCCAGGCAGATTCCGGTAAGCAATACGCTCAGGTAAATGATGTTCATGAACAGCTGGTACATCGGTTTGATGGGACTAGGCGGGGGCGTCTCGTTCCAGGTGATCTTGGCCTGATACTCGATTCGAGCCAGCAAGGTATCCGAGTCCGCTTGGGTCGCATTACCGTACACAACAGCCAGTAACACTCCCGAACGTTTGACGTGCAAATCAGGTGAGGAGGTTTTGAACTTCGCCGCGTGCAGGCGCGCCATTTCGGGAGTCGGGTAGTAAAACAGCGCGAGTCGAGTGGCCGAACCGGCCGGGCTCAACTTATACTGCGCAACCTGTGCCTCTGCCCCTTCCGCAAAGCCGGGTTCAGCCGAACTCAGTTCCGGCGCGAAAGACCGTAGCGAGACATCCCCCAGCACGTAACGGGCTGAGTTCGGCACCAGACCATCACGCGGTACAAACGTCAGAATGGCTGGCAGTTCTGTCGGGCGCCGGCCGGGAAGAGCTGCACTCACCTTCGCTATCGCAGGAGCAGTTGGAACGGCATCGAAGACCAGGAGATAGTTGTCCTCTAGCAAAGCCACACGCTTTCCATCTTCGGTGCAAAACGTTGCCAGTGTGCAAGCCTTTGCTGCTGGTGAACGCTGCCACTCCCACGCCGCAAGCGCACCGGTGAGGTCCCGCATGCGATACGCCGTGTAAGCTGCTCCGTCAACCTTTCCGGGCTGGCTGCTCACCAGGCCGAACTCGGTCCAAAGCGTATCGTTCTCAGCTGCTTGTACCGTTGTGGACGGCAGGACAAGGCCCAGCAGAAGACCAAAGGAGCAGGCTAGATGTGTGCGGGAGCTCCGTGACATTTCTTGTATTTCTTTCCGCTGCCGCAGGGACATAAATCGTTGCGTCCTATCTTGGCAGCATTCCTCAAGGGTTCAGAACCAGAGCCATTCCCGTTCGGGGCAGCATTGCTGTTTCCATTCGAAACTCCATTGCCGTTACCGCTTCCGTTGCCCCCGCCGGAAAATTGCAAGCCGGCCATTTCCCGATCTTTCTTGCGTTGAATGTTACGAGTGAGATCCGTTACGGACCGCTGTGCTTCCTGCTTTTGCGCCTCCATACGGGCCGCTTCCGCACGCTCAGCCTCGGCTCGTTGCGCATCCGCTATCGCTTGCCGTTCCGCTGGGGTCTCATCTTCGTCGTCCTCTTCACCATCGGCGTCGGCTTCCGGGTAAGGCAACTCCGGTGGAGCCCCCACCTCGATCCGCATAAAAAACAGGTACTTGATGGTCTCGTCCTCGATGCGGTCCATCATGTCCTGGAACATCTGGAACGATTCCTTCTTGTACTCGATCAGCGGATCCTTCTGGCCATAACCGCGCAGTCCGATGCCTTCCTTCAAGTGGTCCATGGAAAGCAGGTGATCCTTCCATTGGTTGTCCACCACGTTCAGCATGATGATGCGCTCGGCATGCCGGAGGTTCTCGGGACTAATCATCCGCTCTTTTTCGTCATAGCGGGCAATCAAGTTGTCGTAAACGTGCGTCTCGATGGCGCGCCGGTCCAGGTTGGTCAGCTCCTCGGTTTCGACCTTGATTCCGAACTGCGTCAACACCGCCGTTTGCAAACCGGTTAAGTCGAACTGGTCGTAGCGAGCACCCTCGGGACAGAACTGATCGACGAACGAGGCCACAATCCCTGAAATGATTTCGAGAATGCGTTCCTTTTGCGTCGAGCCTTCGAGCAGTTGCTTACGCATCCCATACACAGCTTGACGCTGCTTGTTCATCACGTCGTCGTATTCGAGAACGTGTTTACGGGAAGCAAAATGCTGCGCTTCAACGGCCTTCTGCGCCGCGGCGATCCGCTTGGTAATCAGGCCCGATTCGATCGGCACATCTTCTTCCATGCCGAGCCGAAGCATCAGGTTCTGCATGCGCTCGCCACCGAAAATGCGCAGCAGGTCGTCCTGCAAGGAAAGGTAAAAGCGCGAAGAACCGGGATCGCCTTGCCGTCCCGCGCGTCCACGCAACTGGTTGTCGATGCGGCGTGATTCATGCCGCTCCGTTGCCAGAATGTGCAAACCTCCAAGCGCCGCCACTTCCTTCCGCTCGGCTTCAATCTGATCCTTGATCTGGGAACGCAGCAATTCCAGTTCGGCTTGCGACAGCAGCGCGGCGTTCTTGCCAAGCCGTGTCAACCGATCTTCGAGCAGCACATCGGCGTTGCCGCCCAGCAAGATGTCCGTACCACGTCCGGCCATGTTGGTCGAAACGGTCACCGCACCTTTGCGCCCGGCCTGCGCCACGATATGTGCTTCCCGTTCGTGATTCTTGGCGTTCAACACCTCGTGCTTCACGCCTATCTTGCGCAGAATGTTGGAAAGCCGTTCCGACTTTTCCACCGAGATGGTGCCTACCAGAACCGGCTGGCCTCGTTCCTGGAGAGACTTGATCTCTTTAGCAGCGTTGCGGAATTTTTCTTCTTCCGTCCGGTAAACCATGTCCGCGTTTTCCAGGCGGATCATCGGCTTGTTGGTCGGAATGGTGGTGACGTCCAGGTTGTAGATCTTCGCGAACTCGGCCGCTTCCGTATCTGCTGTACCGGTCATGCCGGCCAGCTTTTTGTACATGCGGAAGAAGTTCTGGAAGGTCACGCTTGCCAGGGTCTGCGTTTCGCGCTCGATCTTGACGCGTTCCTTTGCTTCGACTGCTTGGTGCAGACCATCGCTCCAGCGCCGACCCGGCATTAAACGTCCGGTAAACTCGTCGACGATGACCACCTGACCGTCTTGAACCACGTAGTCGCGGTCGCGCTGATACAGGATGTGCGCACGCAAACCTTGCTGCACATGGTGGTTCAGCTCGATGTTGGCCGGGTCGTAAAGGTTGCCCGTGCTGAGCAGGCCTTCCACCTTGAGAACACCCTTTTCGGTCAGTGCAACCGTGCGGTGCTTCTCGTCTACCGTGAAGTCGCCGGTGGTGGTTGATTGGCCCGGCTCCTTGCCCTCGATCACCTCGCCGCGTTCCAGGCGCGGGATGATCTGATTGACGCGGTAATATTTGTCCGTTGATTCTTCGCTCGGTCCCGCGATAATCAGCGGCGTGCGTGCCTCATCAATCAGGATCGAATCGACTTCGTCAACAATCGCAAAGTTGAAGTCGCGCTGGACATAATCTTCCAGCCGAAACTTCATGTTGTCACGCAGGTAATCGAATCCAAACTCGTTGTTGGTGCCGTAGGTAATATCGGAGGCATAGCTTTCCCGGCGCTCCTGGTCATCCAGATCGTGCACAATGATGCCCGTGGTTAAGCCCAGAAAGCGATACAGGCGCCCCATCCACTCCGCGTCACGTCGAGCCAGGTAGTCGTTCACCGTCACTACATGCACTCCCTGGCCGGAAAGGGCATTGAGGTAGGTCGGCAAGGTAGCAACCAGCGTTTTTCCTTCGCCGGTCTTCATTTCCGCAATCTTGCCGGAGTGGAGCACCATGCCACCGATTAACTGCACATCGAAGTGGCGCATGTTCAACACACGGCGTCCAGCCTCTCGGCACACTGCGAAAGCCTCGATCAACAGGTCGTCCAGGGACACGCCCTGGTTCAACTTTTCCTTGAATCCGATAGTTTTGGCGGCCAGATCGATGTCGGAGAGCTTCTGCAATTCCGGTTCTAACGCATTGATCGCAGCAACTCTCGGCTGCATTGCCTTTACTTCGCGCTCGTTTTTGGTGCCGAAGATTTTGGCTAGAATAGGATCGATCATGGTGTCAGTCTCGCTCCTATTTTAGCGCGAGCGGATTTCCGGCAATAGCACCAACTCGCTGCCTTAGTGCATAGCTGCTCCACCTTTGCCAGGCCGGTTTTTCTTCAGAATGAAGACGCACGGCACCATGCAGGCGGCTGCGATGGAAAAAATGAAGATGGTATCCATGTAGGCCAGATTCGAAGCCTGTACATGGAGGCTTCCGTATAGCTGCCCGTAGGCCATGCGAGTAGCCGACACACTCTCCCGGCCGGATCGCACAATCGCCCCGGACAGCCCGGCCACCCGTTGCTGAAAGGTTGGATTCAACGGCGAAAGATAGCCCGACAAGTTGGTTTGGTGCACCTGGTCCCGACGTGCCAACAATGTCGTGACCAGGGAAATACCAACACTGCCACCGATGTTGCGCATCAGGTTGATCATGCCGGACACCTGATTGTTCTTCCCGGGGGGAACACCCACAAATGAGATCGTATTGATAGGAACAAACAAAAATGCCAGCCCAACTGCCTGGAACATGCGCAGGTAGGCTGCATTCCAATAATCGATGCCGGTGTAAAGTGTGGTCATGTGATACAGCGCAACGGAGGTAACTCCGAAGCCGAATCCGATCAGGTAGCGGGCATCCACTTTGGAGACTAACCGCCCCACTAACGGCAGCAAGAGCAAAACCACGAACCCACCGGGTGAAAGCGTCATTCCAGCGCGCTCTGCTGTGTATCCCATCAACACTTGCAGAAACTGCGGAATCAGCACCGTAGTGCCGAACAAGACCACGCCCAGC
>JASVWD011434706.1:0-21148 GCA_031763745.1 Pionus menstruus
GCAGACCATGGCGTGCCGCGGCAACCTCCTGCAGTCGATCCAGACCGGGATCACCAACTACTGGTTCGCGGGCCGCATCAAGACCGGCACGGGCACGAGCGTCACCATCGATCAGCTGCCCGCGCTCACGGTCGGGACGAGCGGCTCGACCGCCATCACCAAGTCGACCGTCAGCCTCTACGGCAAGCGGTACGACGCCTTCACGTTCACGACGGACTACAGCACCCTCGCGTCCGGGCCGATGGCGGGCAACCAGGCCTATGTGCCCGACAACAGCACGCAGGGTCATTTCGTCAATCAGCTCTACGCGGCGTCGGCCGCCACGACCAACACCCTCAGCATCCACCAGGATGCGAACGGGTTCTATGCGCAAGCCACGGCCGCGTTCAGCGCGTCCGCTCTGCAGACGGGCGGCACCGTCCAGATCGACAATCAGGGATTCACGATCGTGGGCCCGGTCAACGCCACGAGCGGCACGGTCAATGGCCTGCCGCCCTGGAGCTTCTACATCAACTGGCCGTCCAGCCGCCCGCTGCTGAGCGGTCTCGCCTGGGGCTACAGCCTGCCGGGCTACTACAAGCATCCGGACGGCACCTGGACCGACAACACCGGGGCGACCGTCGCGGCCCCGACGGGCTGGTCGCCGACCTCCGACATCCAGAACGGCGCCTTCATCTTCATCTTCACCAACCCGAAGCACGAAGTTCGGGTGGTGTTCCTGACCGGCGCCCTCGCGGGCAAGGACTTCCGGCTCTACGCGCAGAGCATGCTGTCGAACGTGATCGCCAGCACGACGCTGATCGACGACAAGGGCTGGTGCGGCGGCACGGTGTCGGCGCAGGGCGTCGCCGGCGGCACGTGGCCGGGCGCGGCAGGCGACACCTACCAGCATCCCTTCCCGGTGCAGGCCGGCGACGTCATCAACGTCGGGCAGAGCGCCAGCAATCCGGCCATGCAGTGCCAGGGCCGTGTGTGGACCCCGGATTGGAGCTCGCAGGGCGGTGGGCAGATCACGGGAACGATCGACGAGCCGTTCTACGGCGACTTCTCGGCCGGCACCGGGTACCGCAACTTCACGGGCATGGTCGGGCAAGGCAGCGGCTCGGGCAACTTCACGGTGCCGCACCAGATCAGGGATCTCGGGTTCCTGGCCTACTTCGGCAACTTCGGCCTGCCCGGCACCGACCCGATCACCATCCCGAACGCACCCGGCGGCGGCTTCGACGCTAATGCCGGGGTGCGGAACCTCACCATCAAGCAGTCCACGTGGTTCGTGGGCGCGAACTCCTCCATGTACGAGCCGCTGGTCAGCAAAGGGTCCGGCCTGCGCCGCATCAACTTCATCGACGCCGTGGCGGCCGGCGTGCGGCGGGCCTACGCGCAGGCCACGGGCTGGCCCGCCTCGCAGGTCAACGACGTCGGGTCGATCTACAGCCTGTTCCAGGCCGTCATCGCCCAGGATTACGGCGCGACCGCCAACGTGGTGCCGACCCTCGGCATCGACCCGGCGACGGGCGTGCCCAGTCTGTCCGCCGGTGGTGCGCCGCCCGTCGGGGCGGCGTTCCCGCCCGTGAGACCCGAGTTCCTGTTCGACTGGAAGCGGCGTCCGCTGCCGGCCAACACGGATCTGCTGCCGGGGTCCATTCAGGCGGCGTGAGCCGGTCGGGCCGCCGCCAGCCACGAAGTGACAGGGCGGTACGCGCGCGGCGACTTTATGCGACTCAGATTCAAACTAATCGTCAGGTAGTGTGACTGCGACTCTGATGAAAGCGGTGAGCATAACCGATGCAGCCAAGTGCAATGAGTGCTAACCCAAAGAGAGGAGCTGATGCAGGGATTGGAACTAGGCTCAATGCAGACAGACTGATCCCCGGTGTGGCGTCAAAGCTGCGAGGAAACAGATTGGATTTACCATAGTTATTTGCGTATGGATCAGGAACGCCACTCGCATTTATTAGTGTCACGCCAAATTTTATATTGCTGTCGGCATACTCGTACAAAGTCTCAGGTCCCAAATCTGGATCTAATATGGATGTAGCGCTTCCTCCAAGTGAGAATGTTGAATACCTCAAATACCTAGTGTAATCTGGCAATCCCGCTACTCTACTGGCGTATCGAAACTCTTCCAGGTATTCGACCCCATGGGAGTTCAAGTTGAACTGACCCGAGGCATCCACAACAACGTCATAATTCCCGGCGTCTACCTCATAGTCAAAGCTGAATACGACTGAACTCGCCTCCGCCCTCTGAACCGACACTCCACCCACAAGCGCGCAAGCGCCCACAACCGCCGCCAGCGCGGCGCCCCAGACACCCTTCTTCACGAGCTATCTCCCTGGCCGACGCAACCGGCTGGAGAGAGGCTAGGTTAACGCTGCGTAATCTGCAATGAGGGCAGAACCCTCAGGGAGTACCGCTGCCGGAGCTGCGTGACGTTTCCGCAACGATCCTCACATCCAACCCCAGATCCCGCACCGCTCGCAGCACCTCGCTGAGCATCGGGTTCTCGTCCAGCACCACCGGCACGCGCCGCATAGTTCCGATCTCCTTCAGTGCCAGCACGATCAGCGCCGGATCGCCGCTCAAGAACGCGTCGTCCACATAGGACGCCTGCTGGGCTGGGTCGGTCATGTCTGGGGCGGAGATCGGCATTCCTCAGCATAGCACGGCCAAACCGCCGACCGTCTGCCGCCTTCATCAACTCTCCCTCACACGGATCATCCCCCATGCCGGGAAGCAGTTCCTTCACGCTTACGGGTGCCTGGACAAAGGTCGCTTCAGCTGGCGACACGGTCGAGGTGCAGTGCCGATCGGTACAGCCCATCGTGCTGGTCACGTCGTCAGGCGTGCCCAATGCGAACAGCAATGACGGTATCGTCCTCCGCGATCCTTCGCAGGTGGAAGCCTACCGGGACCCGCTGCCTCTCGACCTCTACGCCCGAGCTTTCGGATCGGCAGAGCAGAGCGGGTATATCGAGGTCTTCGACATCGGAACGTCGAGTGGCGGCACCGGCGGCGGCTCCGGCGGCCCGACCACGATCGCAGACGGCGCCGACGTCACCAAGGGCTCCAAGGCCGACACGGCGTGGGACCTGTCGATGGCGACCCCGAGCGAGGTCGCGATCCTCAAGGCCATCGCACTTCTGCTCGGCTCGACCAATCCGGCCGACATCGTGCTCGATGCTGCGGCGCTCGGGCCGAAAGCCAAGGCATCGTCGCTCTCGATCGTGCTGGCGAGCGACCTGGGCAACATCGCAACCGCGCCGGCGGTCGGCGAGAACCACATCGGCGAGGTCGGCGGCAACTCGGCCGTGGCTGTCGCGACCCTCACCCGGCAAGCCAACACGACGGCCTATGCGTCCGGCCAGGCCATCCAGCCCGCGACGGCCGTGGCGCTCTCGCTCGCCTGCGCGCGCAAGAACGCCGGCACGGGTCGCATCGCTCGGGTGCGGCTGTCCAAGTCGGGCACGAGCCTGACCAACGCATCGTTCCGGGTGCATCTGTTCAAGGTTGCGCCCACCACCATGCCGGCCGATGCCGCGAGCTTCGTGCCCTCGGGTGCCCTCGACTTCGTGGGGTCGTTCGATATCACGATGGACAAGGCCTTCACGGATGGCGCCAAGGGCCTGGGGACGCCTGCGGTGGGCTCCTACGTGACCTTCGACACGGCGGCAGGGTCGATGAACCTCTACGCGCTGCTCGAGGCGCGTGCGGCCTACACGCCAGTCTCGGGCGAGGTCTTCACCCTTGCGGCCGAAGTGGATCGCGACTGATGCCGCCGTTCCTCGGCGCGCGGCGTGCCTTGGCCTTGGCGGCTCCTGCCATCATCGCCGGCGCCCTCCTCGACATCGACCTGACCAGCACGGCCGACGGCCTCACGTGTTCGCGCAACACGACCGGCACCGCGATCGACGCGGGCGGCAACGTGGTGAGCTTCGCGGCCAACGTGCTGCGGCGGACATCGGCGGGGATGCTGGCCGAGATCGCGAGTTCCAACGCGCTGGCCCATACGCCCGACATGCCAACCGGGAGTTGGATCCTGAACAACATGACCCTTGCGGCTTCGGGCACCACGTCGCCGGATGGTTCATCAAAGCTCATTCTCCTCACGACTACCGCAAGTGGGACTGGTAATTCGTACACCAGACAGCCCGTGTCCCATTCCGCCAACACGCTGATCACGTGCTCAGCCTTCATCGTGTTCGGCACCGCTCCCTACGCCTGCGTGGGCTTTTCCGATTTCACGGCCAATGCCACGAACCTCTATGTGAAGGCATCCGACTTATCCGTCTCGACGGCCGTGGCTGGCAACGGATCGATTGTCGGCACGCCCGTGGTGCAGCTGATCGGCGGCGGTGTTTATCGGGTGTCGTATGGCAGCATGTTCACGAGCTCGGGCACGAAATACTTCACTCTCATCCCGGTCAACACGACCGGAAATGCGGTCGTCTCGGGTCAGACACTCAGCGTGTGGGGACCGCAGTGCGAGGCCGGCCCAGCGACCTCGTTCATCCCGTCCGTATCGGCAGGCACGACCCGCGCGGCCGACGCGATCACGCTGCCCAGCTCCGGCATCGGCCGCGTGGTCCTGACCTTCGACGACGGATCGCAGCAGACCATCGGCAGCATCCCGACCGGGACGCCCTACAGCCTCGTGCCGGCCAACCTCAATCGCCCGCTGATCAAGCGCCTGCAGGGGTACGCCGCGTGAGCCCCGTCGCCAACCGTGCCCGTCTCCTCGGCGCCAAGCGCGTGCCCGCCACGGTCATTCCGCCGACCGTGCTGCAGCCCGTTCCGAAAGGCGCATTCTTCGTCGGCGTGAACCTGTCCGGAATGGAGAACCCGGTCGCGACCGCCCCGACGCTGCAGCAGATCCAGTATTACGCCTCCATCGGCATCAAGAAGTTTCGCCTCCCCACGCTCTGGGAAGACTGGCAGGCGTCGGCCGGCGCGGCCCTCACCGAGAGCTACGCCACGGCCGTCAAGGCGGTGTTCGACAACGTCGCGAGCGTCGGCGGCGACATCCTGCTCGACGTCCACAACTACGGGTTCTACCGCGGCAACTATGTCGGCTCGGCCGCGCTGCCCTATTCGGCCTTCGTCGACCTGTGGACCAAGCTCGTCGCCCGCTACAGCTCGCACGCCGCTTGGTTCGCGCCCGACCTGATGAACGAGTGGTCGAACATCCCGGACGGCTCTGTCCCGTTCAACGCCCAGCAGGCCGTGATCACGGCGCTGCGGAACGCCGGCTACACCGGGCCGATCCTCTGGGAGCAGTACGACTACAGCGGGGCGTGGCGCTTCGCTTCGACGGCCGCCAAGGACAACCTGAAGACCTTGGTGGACCCGCTGAACAACATCTTCGGGTCGCCCCACGGCTACTACGACAACGATGCCTCGGGTGGTGCCGACCCGAACGGCGGATGGAGCTACGCGGCCGAGGTTGCGAAGGGCAGCAATCCCGCCTTCGCGGCGTCCTTGGCCGCACTCCCTACAAGCCCCACGGTCGGTGCCGATCGCGGCAATGTCGCGCTCGCCTGGATCAAGGCCAACAACCTCAACTGGCCGATCTTCGGCGAAAGCATCTGGGGGCGCGACGATCCGGGTTGGAACGTCGCGGGCGAGAACTTTCTGACCTGGGCCCAGCAGAACAAGTGCGGCGTGTACCTCTGGGGCGGCACCGGCTTCGGCGCCAGCTATCCGGGCTGTCTCGATGCCACGACCCTCGGCAAGCAGGCGCGGCAGATCACGTCCGTGCGCAAGTTCACGGCGCCGGCCCTGGCGCAGCCCACGCCCTACTTCTTCGCCGGCGGCTTCGTCGAGGGGACCGGCGACTGGACGCGGGACGGCTACGACGCCGCGCTGCCCGTGCGCGCGCCTCAGGGACAGACCACGCAGGCCTATCTCGACTACCGCGGCACCCTGGCTGCCCCCGTCCACGTCACGCTCTCGGCGACCGACACGGACGGCGTTGCGGCAGATGTCACCTTCAACCCAGCCATCGTGACGCTACCGGCCGGTGACAATCCCTTAGTGCCCTTCACGCTGACGCCGAATGTTGCCAAGACGCTGCTGATCTACGCCGCGAACGACGCCGCCCTGACCGATCCGGCCGCGCAGGCCATCTCGTCGGCGGCGGACAATTTTACGGACGTCCCCGACGCACAGATCAACAGCGTCTTCTCGCTCGCCCGAGAATACTCGCCCTACATCGGCCCGGTCGTGGAGGTCGTGCATCCTACGACAAGCGTCGCCGTGCAGCTCAAGCCCAAGGCGGACGGCAGCCCCAACGTGTCGGCATGGCAGGCGGCGGTGGGCGGGGCGACCTCGGCCAAGATCCTGCGCGTGTTCGATCAGGGCCCGGCGGCGCGTCACATGACGCCCTTGACGGGCGCGGTCAACTCCCTCGCACCAAGCAATTGGCCCACCAGCTCGCCCGCGGACTATCCCACGTTGCTGTTCTCCGACAGCGACGGCCTGCCATCGATCGTGTGGGCGGCCGGCAATCGCATGTTCTGCAACATCTACTTCGCGGACAGCTCGGCGAATTCCTCGCCGCCGAACCAGAAGAACGGCCTCACGATCAGCGGGCGCATGAAGGACGGCAACGGGGCGCCCACGTTCCTGACGCAGAACCTGTTCTCCTCCGGGCCGCTGGACTGGTCGCCGGCCGGCATGACGGTTCGGCACGGTGCGGGCGGAAATGTCGTGGCCCTGACCCGCAATTCGGATCAGGGCAACTGGCACACCTTCTCGACCACGTTCCAGTCCGACCCCGCGAACATCTCCACGAAGGGCTTGGTGCACTATGTCGACGGCACCCAAGCCGGTTCGGTCGACGTGCCGGCCTACAGCTTCGATCCGCAGTACGGCGCGCAGAGCACCGATGTCGGGTATGACCGCTATGGCGGAACGAATTGGGCGGGCTCCTGGCGCTCGCTGCGCATTCAGGCCGGCGCCGCGCCCCTGAGCGCATCCAAGGTCGCCGCATTCTGCGCAACCGACACGACCAACTGGGGTGCGGCCTACACGCCCCCGGCCGGCTACGTGCCGCCGGCGCCCGACGTGAACAGCTCGCCGACGCTGCCCCTGGTGGGCGCCAACCTCTCGGGCATGGAAGGCTCCTACGAGACCAACGCCATCGGCAACGGGGTGGGCAGCGGTGGTGTCGGCGACCGCGGCGTGGCGGGCTACTACTACGACCGCGGCTTCAATGCGATCCGGCTGCCATTCAGCCGCGCCCGCATTCAACCTCGCCTTGGCGGCCCGCTGCAGAGCTTCACCCGAGCTCGCGTGCAGGATAGCACGAGCAACGACGCCTCGACCTATGCTGGGCTCGACGATCTCGACGCGGCGGTCGCCAACATCCGCCGAAACGGCATGGCGTGCATTCTCGACATGCACGATTATGGTGGGACCGACGTCACCCTCGACGTCACCAGCCTTAGCGTGTCGGGAACCACCGTCACGGCCACGGTGGCAGACACCTCGATCATTCCAGCCGGGAGCACCGCCTACTTCGGCGGCGCGACGGGAAGCAGCGGATGGCGCGGCTATGGGGTGACGATCGCGAGCGCGACCACGTTCACATTCACGGTCGTTTCGCAGGCGACGGCGCCCTCCGGGCAATGCGGCGCGTTCTGGTACGACACGACCGCTGGCGCCCTGAAATTCTATGGGCAGAGCAAGGCGTGGTCGACCACGCTTCCGACCACGACCACCTTCTCGGCGCCGCTCGGGTCGGTCGGCTATCCCTATGCGCAGTTCGCGGACGCCTGGGTGAAGATCGTCCAGCGCTATGCCTCAAATCCCAAGATCGTCGTCGACCTCAACAACGAGCCCGCGTTCATCTCCGCCGCCACCATGGCTGCGGCCGCGCAAGCCGCAGTCACGGCTCTGCGGAACGCGAATTTCACCGGCTATATCCTGGTGGAGAACGGCAGCAGCTATGCCTCGGCTTTCGACTACATCAAGTCCGGCGGGGCTGCGGCCTTCATCACGATCAACGACCCTCTCAACAAGACAATCTGCGAGGTGCACTGCTACCTGGACGCCAACGCGTCGGGTATCAGCGACACGCCGGCGACGTCGGATCTTTCCTATGGGGCAAACAGCCTTATCGGAGTGACCGAACATGCGCGAAAATACGGCTACAAGCTGTTCCTGGGCGAGTTCGGCATTCCGAGCAGCAATTCAACCTTCATCGCTCAGGTCGCCGCGCAGCTCGACTATATCAGCGCGAACCGGGATGTGTGGGCCGGGTGGACCGTCTGGAACATCGGCCCGAACTACAACACCTTGCCGCCTGAAGTGTCGTCCTCCGGTTTCAAATACCCGACAACCAGCGGCACAGTGACCGACGTGGCGGCCATGCCAACCCTGACGCAACATGCGTCCGCGCTCGCCTACAACGGCGCGCCGAAAGGCGTTGCGGTCACATGGGCCGCCGGGTTCGACGGCGGCTTCATCCCGCCCGGTACCGCCGCGGGGACGACGATCGGCGCCATCTCGGCCCTCGACCCGAACCTCTTCGGCGACTCTTGGACTTTCGCCAAGGTGTCGGACCCCGATGGCGTTTTCACGTTGGTGGGAACGACGCTGAAACTCGCGGCGGTGCCAGCGAGCGGGGCGCACAGCGCTACGTTCAAGGCGACTGATGCGGCTGGCGCCTCGGCCACGTCGAGCATCACCATCCAGTACAACGCGGCTGCCACCTTGAACCCGGCCGACTGCTCGACGCGCATCGGCCTGTCGAGCGGCAATCTCGTCGCGACGTCAACGGGCGGCGGAAACTCGCTCGTGCGTGCCAACAAGCCGAAGGCGTCGGGTAAGTGGTACTGGGAGTTTCAGACGACCTCGACAAGCACAGTGGCCGGCCTTTCGCGGTCGCTTGAGGGCGTCGACAGCCCGGTCATGGGCGGCGAGTCGAAGTCCGGTGTCGTCGACATCCAATGGAACTCGGTCGGGCAGATGGCGTCCGAGTTCAACAACCAGCTTACCGTGAACCCGCTGCCGGCGAACACCCGATGCGCGGTGGCCTACGACGCCGACAACAAGAAGCTTTGGGTCAGGGCGGGATCAAACGGTTGGATGGGGAACGGGACGGCGAACCCTGCAACGAACACGGGCGGCCTCGACCTCAACAACATTAACTCGAGCCAGGGCATCAACTATCCCTTCACGGGCCCGTTCTTCCCCACGTTCGGGACCACGGCTTCAGGTGTGGCCATCAGCACGTTCTTCGACCCGGCAACCTTCACGCAAGCGGTCCCGAGCGGGTTCTCGCCGCTTTAATGCGTTGGCGGCCAGTCCATGCGCCAAGCCCCAAGACAGTCACGCCGAACAGGTTAAACGAAGCCGGAAGGGGAACAGGGCTCGGGAGGACGGTCGAGGTTGTAAATTGAGACGATGTCGGCTCAAGGATGAGCGAGAACGCTTCAACAGCGTCGGCATGCACGTCGGTGGCGCCGATCAATAGAATGCGGATGTCGTTGCCATCGAAGTAAACTTGAGGAACCGGGGCAAAATAGTCCGAGAACTTAAAGTAACCATTGGACGTGAATGTCGCGTCGAAGAACGAATAGTATATAGAAAAGGCTGGCACCTGAAGATAGCCGGTGTCCAAAAAAGTAAATGGTTTCCCGATCAGGCTCGGATCGACGGCACTGCCATCGATAATCGTTCCCTCGTAGAGCGTGGCCGCCTCCGCCTCCGACCACCCGCCCACGCACAATCCCAGCGCCACCAGCGCTGCCACGCTCTTCCGGTTCATCCGACGGTCCTCCCGCGACTCAGATGAACGAACCGTAAGGTTCAACCTCAAAGCGAGTCAATCGCATGCTCCTTCGCTCCCTGTTGCGCCCCAGCCGACACCCGTGAGACACTGAAGCCATGATCTTCGATGCGGCCTTCATCGCCCATATGGAACGAGCCCTGACGCCACCGCCTGCCATTGAGCAGGCGTGGATGTCGCCAGCCTCTCAAGCGGTGGCCGTCGCTTTCGCCGAAGAAGCGCGTTTGGCGGAAGAAAGTTTGAAGCGCTGGGTGGACGACAATGATGCGCTTGGGCGCGAGTTTGTGTCGATGAAGGATCGCGACTGGTCCGATTTTGATCTTCAAATGTTGAACTTCTGGATTAATCGTATTGAAGCAGCCGTCGAAGCTCAGGCAAAATCTGCGGCTCGTTCGGAAAAGAGGTATGAACGGCGCATCAAGGAATCCCGCCGCACAGATCCTTCTCTAGCCAAACTGAGAGCAGAACGGCTACAAAACTGGATCAGAATGCAGTCTCTAGCGATCGAGGCATCTCTGACCCTGTCCGACATCATGCGATCAGTGCGAAGCGTAAAGAGCGCAGGCGCTCATGGCGGTCCTGCCTTCGATGACCCGGACGCCTTGATGCGTTACCTACGCACAGCCACGGTGGCATGACTCGGGTCACACCCGAAAAGGACTTTATCAAAGAGGCTGGCCGACTTCCGCCGCATAGGCGAGAGGCTGCGTTTGAAACTCTGGCCATGTTCATGCGGGATCGTGCTCTGCCCCGCCTTCAATTCAAACCGCTCCAAAGCCGGACCGGTTACTACATCCTTCGCTCTGGTAGCGGTGATCGCGTCATCCTCCGGCAAAACGGGCCGGACGACTTTTCGGCCGTAGATATCGGTCCGCGCAACAACGTCTACCGTCGCTGGGATCGCCTGAAGCGCTGATCCGGGTCGAAGGGCCTCACCCGCTCAACCTGAAGTCAATTGCATGCCTTTCAGCACGCTTCTCGGCTGGCTCGCGCTCGCATGCCTGTTCGGCCTGCCCCTGATCAATGGGGCGTGCCGATGAGGCTGTCCGACTTCAACCCTTTCAGCATCGTCGCTGAGTTTCGCGCCATGGGTCGCGAGATCATCGGCCTGCTCACCGAACTCCGGCAACGCCAGGAGCAACAGGAGACCATCATGTCCGACATCAATGCGACCGTTCAGAACCTTCAGGCCGAGCAGCAGGCCGAGGCCGCCGCCATCGATCAGCTCATCGCCGATGATCAGACCGTGCGTCAGCAGCTCGATGCCGCGCTGGAAGCCGCCAAGAACGCACCCTCGGCCGCGACCGTCGCTGCAATCGCCGACATGGTGACGCGCTCACATGCTGCGTCACAGAAGATCGCCGACGCCCTGAAGGCCGCGAGCCAGCCCACGGGCGGGTTCTCGCCGTCGGGTAACTAAGTTCAGCATTGGAGGGCGCCGTGACCTATTCCGTATCGCGCAATGGCGTCCTCTTCATCGCCAATCGCGAAGCGCTCGTTCTGACCGCGTATCAGGACGGGCCACACTGCTCGATCGGATTCGGGTCGAACAGCCCGACCCTGAAGCTCGGCGACCGGATCACGGTGAAGGCCGCCTTCGACCTGCTTAAGGCCGACATCGCCGAGCGTGAACCTGCTCTCAACGCGCGGCTCAAGGTGCCTCTGTCCCAGCCGCAGTGGGACGCCTTATTCAGCCTGTTCTACCAGTCGGGCGACCGTTACATGCCGGTCGCGTCTCGCGATGCGGGCGATGACAGGCCCGACATGTTGAGGCTGATCAATGCGGGTGACCTTGAGGCGGCGGCTGACGCTTGGCCCGCATGCGATCAGAACCTCGCCGGCGACCACGTCTCAGGGCTGCGGAAGCGCCGCATCCTAGAGCAGTCAGTGTTCGTTCATGGGGACTATGGGCAGCTTGATCCCATGCCCTACTGGCCCGGTCCACCCCGAACGACCCGGATGCAGACCTATCATCTGCAGGCGGGCGATCTGGTCTGAACCCTCTGACTCTGCTAATAAAAGTGGCCGGCAAGTGTACCACCACCTGCCGGCCTAGCCACAGAGCAGTTGAGGTGCTCCATGACCGATTCCGACAAAGCCCGAAATGTGCCCGTCCGCAAGCCGCTCACGCAAGAGAGGCTGAAGGAGCTTCTGAACTACGATCCTGAAACAGGCGAGTTCATGTGGCGGGTGACGGTCGCTGCCGGCGAACATCATACCCGAGTGAATGTGCGCCTTGGAGATTGCGCGGGCTGCAAGGTCCGGGCCGGGCGAAACACGTACATTCAGATCAGGATCGACGGTCGTCTTTATTCCGGTCACGCGCTGGCGTGGTTTTACATGACCGGTGTCTGGCCAACGCTCGTCGACCATCGCGACTGCGACGGCACAAACAATCGGCTTCGTAATCTTCGAATCTCCACGCGCTCACAGAACGCGATCAACTGCGCTCCTGCCTCAAACAACAAATCGGGTTTCCGAGGCGTGACTTGGGACAAGGCGCGGTCGCTCTGGGCGGTCGAGATCAGGTGCGACAATCAAAGATTTAGGTTGGGCCGGTTCGACCGGGTCGAAGATGCCGCTGCCGCCTATAGCGCCAAGGCCAAAGAGCTTTTCGGCGAGTTCGCTCGCGCTTCCTGAAGCCCTGATGTTCCAACCCTCAATAGCCCCGCTTCGACGGGGTTTTTCGCGTGAGCACATCCATGTGGAATAACTGGGACGGCCATCCGTACACGCGGGAGGCGTTCAAGGCGCGCGTCGACCTGCTCGAATGGACGACGTGGAAGCCGGCATTTCTGATGCAGCACGCCACCGGCAGCCCAACGCTGTCCGATTGGACGAAGGGCGGCACGACGCCTGCCCAGCGCATCAAGAACTTGCAGTACAACTACGAGGTCAAGGATCACTGGCAGCACGGCCCGCACCTCTTCATCGCCCCTGACTTCATCTGGGGCTTCTCCAATCTCCTTGAGCGCGGGACCCACTGTTCGTGCTGCAACGGGTTCAGCATCGGCATCGAGTGCGTCGGCTACTACAGCCCTGGCCATGACGCCTGGGATACCGGCGACGGCGCCAAGGTGCGCGACAACTTCGTGTTCGCGGCGGCCGTTCTCCACAACAAGTTGGGCCTGAAACCGGACCCGTTCGTGCTCTGGAAATCCGGCCTGCATCAGCACTCGATGTGCAAGGCGGACGGCCACTTCATCTGCCCCGGCCCGCTCGTCGACAGAAACGACATGGCGAAGCGGATCACGGCCGAGATGGCGGCGCTGAAAGGCGAGCCGGCCACCGCCTCGGCAATCCCTCAATCAACAGCCCAAGTTCCTCAATTTAACGCCCACGACTCCGCTTGGCTCCAAACCGCCCTCAACCGCCTCGGCGCCGATCCGCAGCTCGTCGTCGACGGCGACATCGGACCACGAACCCTCGCGGCGCTCCGACCTTGGCAGTTCAAAAATCATCTTCCGCAGACCAGCGGCACCGATCCAGCCACCATCGCGGCCCTTGAACAGGCGCTCGCGCGGCTGACGGGCTGACGTTCAAATCAACTTTCATCCAGGCGGCTCAGATTAAAGCCAAGCGCCTGAAACTTTAACTCGGCGACAGCCGACAATCCCACCACCTGAAAGGAACCATCATGTTCACCATCTGGCTCATCGCCGGAGCGCTGGCGCTTGCCTGTGTGCTGGCCTACCGCATTGGCCTGTTCGACGGGCTGATGCTGCGGGTCGCTATCGTGCTGTTCGCCTGGCTGGCGACGGGGGCGAGTGCCTTTGCGGCTAACGCGTCCTCGACCCTCAACGGCTCCATCCTATTCCAGATCGCACAGCCTTGGCTTGAGATCATCGAGCCTCTGTTGATGTCGTTCCTTGTGGCCCTGAGCGTGTACGCCGCCGCCTACGTGCGGGCACGGTGGGGGCTCGACCTCTCGCGCTTCGATCTCGAGAAGGATGCGGCACACAGGGCAGCCCTCAACACCGCGCTTCAGAATGCAGCCGGCGGTATCATTCAGCGTCTCGGTAGCGCTTCGGCTGCGCTGAATATCAACGTCGGCAATCCGCTCGTGGCAGAGTTCGCGAAGCGGGTCATCGCCGCCGTGCCGGCCGCTGCGGATCACTTCGGCTATGCGCCTGCCGACGTTGAGCAGAAGATCCTGAACAAGATTCCGCAGGTTCTCCCCGTCGATCCGATTGCCACGCCGCCTGCCATCGCGGTTCCTGCCGCACCTCCGGCCGGGAGGGGTCTTTAGCTTGCCCTCCATCGACATCGACGAAGTCCTGAAGATCGTCCAAGCCGCCAACAGCATCGACTACGCCCAAGCCATGACGGCGCTAGGCTCACACGATCCCGAGCAGATCCTCGGTGTGGTCGAGCAGGTGACGGGCATCCTGGCGGGGTTCGGCGTTCCCTACGCCAATGATGCCGAGTTGATTGAGATCGTGCTCGGACTGGTGATCCGAGGGTATCAGGACGGGCTGATCCGGTCGGCTGTGCCGGAAGATCCAGCGATGCAGAGGGCGGCGGGCCAGCAGTCCGGACTGACGCCTCAGATGCACTCTGTGCCGGTCATTGAGCCGGGCGGTGATCCGACCAACCCCTATGCATTCGGGGTGAAGTAGCGCGGGCCGGGCTTGAGTACCGGCTCCAATCCAGGCTTCCGCAGTCCGGTTATGCCGTCGCTCGCGGGCAGTGCGATCGGGAGGTGAGTCCCGTTTTGTAGGCGCCCATTGCATCCCCATTTCTGGGTTACGGCTACGATCCCGTCGCTCTCAAAACTCGCCTCGGGACCACCATTCTCGTCGTCTGCGTAAAGGCCGCCAGAAAGGCCCTTCAGGGCACGTCTATCCGTGCTGCTCGCGCTCCCAAACCATAGCGCATTCCACCCCCAACAGAAAGCCTAAACGGCGGCTTCGATCAGCACTGAGCGGCTTTACCGACCTTACCGATCTTACCTGAAAGGACGCATAAATGCCTAAACTCGCTTTCGCGAGCACCCTTTCGCTCGCCCTCTTCGTCTCCGGCTGCGCCACGACCGGCACCACCGGCACAGCCTCAACCATCACGCCGGCCCAGATCATCGCCGATGCTCAGGCTGCGGCCGAAGCCCTGTGCGCTGTCGCCCCGACCGCAGCAGCCATCACGTCTATCATCGTTGCCGAGAACGCAGGCGCACAGGCGAGCGAGCAGACTGCGACACAGGCAGCGCAACTGTTCTGCTCGGCCGTGACGAAGGTGTCAGCCAGGGCGCCGCGCAAGCTCAGTGCAGTCAAGGGCCGGGCGCTGCTCGACTTCGGGACGGTGACGGTGAACGGGCGTGTCGTGGACGTCCAGGGCTTCGCGCTCTAGCGCAGGTCTCGTGGGGATGACTCGCGGGCGAGCAGCAGCCACTCAGAACCACCTTCTGCCAAGATCCAGTCGTCGAAGTCGGCGTGATCTGACTCTGTTCGACTGGCATCAGCATCACAACCGCGCTCTTCCGCCCAGCAACGCCACTGTTGATGTACCCAGATGATGAAGCCGCCCATGCATCCGCCAGGATAGCGCCTACGATCAAACGCGACCATCTCGTCGGGAGAGATCGCATTGTGCATTAGGCAATAAGCTATGTAGCGCGGTTGTGTGTTGCTCCACTCCTGCCCCAAAGGCAGCTTCACGCCGCCTCCGCTTGGTTGATGTCCACGCCCACACGACGGAGAAACGACGCCGCTTCACTGCGGGGGATCACGCAGGACGACCCGACCGACACCCACTTGAACGGCACGCGCTTGCCGAGGATCGCGTAGCAAGGAAGCTTTCCGCCCGAAACTGCGAGGACAGCCTGATTGACGCGATCGGCCGCGTTGCCGCGATTGGCGATCTGCTGGGCGGAAGTCTTGGCTGCGAGGATCATGACGGGCTCCAATCAGTTCGTGATTGAAGTTATAAACGTGCACGGTTATATGTCAATAAGCGATCACGCTTATGGAGCGCGCTTTGACAGAATTAGCGATCACGGATATTGCGCGCGGCGTGGGACGACCGCCTCTAAAAGTAAAAGGTACACAGGTCCGGCTGCCGCTCGGCTTGCCGGAGCGCATTGACGCGCTCATGGGCCCTAATCAGCGGGCGAAGTTCATTCGCAAAGCGGTCGTCGAGGCAGTCGAGAAGGCCGAACGCGCCAAGCCGAAGAAGCCCGACTAGCTCGGTTTCCACTACCCACAATCAGGATACCTGCGATGCCAGTTCCACAACTGCGCAACGGCCTCCGACTCGGCCTCAAGATCGAGCGCCCGAAACCAATCCCGCTGCTCATGAGCCGGTACGTCGACCTGCGAAAGCTCCCGCCGACGCCCAAGAGCTTCGGCCGGTTCTGGCAGATGCCGCCTCAGTGGGGGTATCTCGGGAATCAGGAAGTCGGCTGCTGCCTCTGGAGCGCTGCCGCCCACGCCTCCATGCTATGGAACCACGAGGCCGGCTGCAAGGTCGCCTACACCGATGCCTCGACGATCCGGACCTATTCCGAGGCGACCGGCTACGACCCTGCCAAGCCCGATACCGATCAGGGCACCGACATGGCCGAGGGGTGTGAATTCTGGCGCTCCACGGGCCTTCTCGATGCCTCCGGCAGCCGGCACACCATCCTGGCCTATGTCGCCTTCGATCCGACAGACCGCGATCAGCGCTGGGCCGCGACCTACCTGTTCAGCGCGTCACTGATCGGCATCGACCTGCCGCAGAGCGCGGAGGACGAGTTCGACAAGGGCGAGTCGTGGTCCTACGTGGCCGGCTCTCCTTCGCTCGGCGGTCATGCAGTTTTGGATGTCGGTCACCGGGACGGCATGGAGCAGCTCGTGACCTGGGGTCAGGTGCAGCCGTCCTCGACCTACTTCCTTGAGCGCGTGGCCGTCCAGGGCGCGGCCGTGATGACGGCAGAGGATCTCGTCGGGGACAAGAGCCCGGATGGGTTCGACAAGGACGCGCTGCTGGCGGACCTCAAGGTGCTCGGGGAACCGGCCTGATTGTCCCTACGGCCCGCTTCCTCGGCTGATGAACTCCCGTTCGTAGAAGCCTGGCATGGATGAAGATGACCTTCGCCTCAACACACTCATTCTCCGCAAGGTGCGCGAGACGGTCGAGCCCTACGCACGCGACGTGGAGAAGGTCGAACGGGCTGTCGCCGATCTGAAACTCGACGCCGATCGCGCCGCCCGCTACGCCGAGGAAGATCGCAAACGGCTTGCCGAGGCCATCAAGGCCGACGTCGAGAAGATCGCCGAGGAAGTCGCCGAAAAAGCCGCGGCCCGTATCCTTGAGCGGTTCGGTCTCGACCCAAAGGACGCCGACGATTTCCGCAAGCTGGTCGACTGGCTGACCGACCTGAAGCAGACGATCCGGGACGCCCGCAAGCACGGGATCACGGTCATCGTGGGCGCCGTCGTCCTGCTCCTCGGATCGTGGTTCTGGGCCTCGTTCAAAGCGAGCATCCTGAAATGACCCGACGCTTCCGCATCTGTTATGGGCGTGCAATCCGCACGATTTTGTTCGTGGCGCTTGGGGCTGTGCTGGCTTGGTTCTCGGCCCCTGCGATCGACGGCAAGCTCTTCCCGATCTTCCGGCGCGTGAGGGTGGTGCCGTTCGATCCAGCGCGACCAGACACACTCGTTGAGAAGCAGCTCGACCGCGTGTGCTGGCGCTTCCACGTGCGCAAGACACGCGAGACCAAGACGCTGTGGCGCTCCGTCGTTCTCGTCGACCATAGCGGCATCCGGCATTTCGTCAGCCCGCTCGACGCACGCACTGGCATTCCCTACTCGAACCAGAACTCGTTCCCGGCCGGCCAAGAGGGCGAGTACGGGACGTGCGCCTGGGTCCCGAGCGACGTCAATGTCGACGAAGGGCTGACCATCGAGAACCTGGGTCAGTACCTGCCGGTCAACGGGCTCTGGCCCATAGATTTCGAGTTTCCGCCGATCGTCGTTCCTCCGGCGCTGGAGGCGAAGTGATGCTGGGCACCAAGCTGACCCTGTTCGCCCCGATCTACGGCTTCGCAGCCGTGTGCATGGGCATCGTGTTTCACAACGTCGGACCCGACCTTGAGGAGAAGATCAGGCCGGTCATCGTCGATCAAGCCATCGGGCCGACCTGGCGCACCAAGAACCGAGCCTGCTTTCGGTGGACCTACACGAAGAACCGCGGCCCCAAGCTGGTGGACCAAGCCTTCTTCGTCGAGCGCCCCGACGGCATCCGCTACCCAGTCGAGGAGGTCAGGCCCGAGCTCGGGATCTCGTCGAATGCCTCGACCGTGGCGGCTCCCGGCATCCGGCGAACCATCTCAGAGTGCGTGTTCCTGAAGGGGCCCGAGCAAGGCCTGAGTGCGTTTCGCATCGTCGGAGTCAAACGCTACTTACCATGGCACCGCGTTTACATCCTCGAACAGCCCTTACTGCCAGTGAGCATTAGCGCTCAGACGCCAACTTCTCCTCCAGATCCAGCCTTTGATGGGTTGCCTTAGATCCGTTCGACTTCTGTTGAATGAGAAATGCGATAGCTTCTTCGACGCTCTTGCCCCATCTCCTCATCTGATAGCGAAGGGAATAATAATTGACACCAACTAAGTTACTCACTTCTGCCATGCACCGCATCTGTCCATTGTAGCGAACCATCACCGTCGTGCTTCGATTATACGATTGTTCTCTAGGTGTCGCCCAGCGGCAATTGGAAGGCTCGTAGTTTCCGTTACTATTCATTCGCTCAAGCGTATGCTTTGAAGGTCGCGGGCCCATATCAGTTAGGAACTGATCAAAACTGTCAAACCATTCCAAGCACATTGTAATCCCCCGCCCTCCGTATCTTGAGTAGGAGGGATGGCTTGGTTGCGTGCATCTATCCTTCGCGCTTGTCCAGGATCTGTACTCCGGCGATCTACGTCCTTTCCGTCCGTGCCCATGCACGGGCGGCCGTCCCTTGTTCTCAGCTACCAAGCATCCGCAGCTGTTTTGTTTTCCGCTTCTTACATTGGCAGAGTTGATCTCCTTTATCGTTCCGCAATCACAGCGGAATAGCCATCGAGAAGCGCGATTGACTCGACCAACAAACTCAACGGCTGTAAGCCGGCCGAACCTTTGGCCAGTCATGTCAATATGATTGGGCGTGTAGATGCGCTTTGGAGCCATCACACGCTTCCGCCGGCCGGCATGGCTGGACACCGTTCCGGCGTGACGACTTGGACGCTACCGTAGGTCGCGATCAGTGGATTGGCCACGTCACCCTCTCAATGTGAACGTGAGCGGGAAGCCCGGCACGTCCGACAGACCGAACCGGCGCGCAATCGTCGCGCCCTGCTGACGGATGGCCTCGGCGACCTCCGGCTCGTCACCCTCATCCGCCCTAAGCGCTGCGCTTGAGATCGCATTCATGATGCGATCCTGCGCTGTATGCCGGTCAGTTCGCTTGATGCTCTTGGCCATTGTCTCGCTCCAATCAGTTCGTGATTGCAGTTATATCGTGTACATGATACGCACGTCAATAGCATGTACACGGAAAAACACGCCTTGACGCAAATTCATGTACACGGCACGTCCCGCAGCGTGGGGCGCACGAAGCAGATGGGTGAGCAGATCCGGGTGACCCTTGTGGAGGGATCGACCGCGCTCATCGACTCGGCGCTGCGGGACGGCGAAGAGCGGCTTCAGTTGATCCGGGAAGCGATCAACTCCGAGCTAAAGAAGCGCGGCTTTGCCGCTATGCCTGATCCGCCAGAGTCAAAGAGCAAACGGCGCGGCCGAAACTAAGTTTCCCATCCTGCCGGTCAGCATCGACGCGCAAACCCCGGATGCTCCGCCCAGACCTGAGTTCGACACGCTGCCGTGAGCCTCACCCAAGCCCCGCCATCGCGCGGGGCTTTCGCGTTCCGGACCTCAACAAGCTTGTGTGAACCTGATCACACAACGCAAAAAGCCCCGCTAAGGGGCTAGACAATTGTGCGGTGCGAGAGCATTATCTCGCTGCGACCTTGGTCGCATGCCCTTCTTGGGCGTTTCCTCCCTAGACTTGGGCCGCCTTCGGGCGGCTCTTTCTTTGCCTAGGCGCGCCATAAAGCATGGCACGCTGCCCTGCACAAGGCAGCTATGCACAATTTGGCCAGATTTAATGTGAGCCGAGCGCGAGGTGCATAGCGAGTCTAGGCCTCAGCCTTGAGCCGCGCGATCATTGCGTCCCGTTCGGCGCGTATCGCCTTGCAACCGGGGCTCTGCGCGATCTCCCCAGCCTCGACAACCTCAATGCAGGCCGCCTTTGCGCGACGTACGCAATCGGCTGTACCCCGACCGCCTGGAAATGCCACGACGAGATCGGGCTTGCCAACGTCGATCATGGCTTGATTTCTGATTGGGCCAGCGGCGCGGCCGTGTTTCTTCCAATCGGCCTCTATGCGGGTAAACCCGGTCTCTCCCAGTCGCATATAGGCCCACGCTTCAGCCCAGTAATCCGCGCCGGGAGCGCCGCCGACGATCACGTGAGCAATCGGCCCGCGTGTGTCGTCGATCTCATTCATGACGTCGTACAGTGCGACGTAGGCATTGAAGTCGCGACCGCCGGTGACGAGAACGCGGATGCCGGTGCTCACGGCAGGTCCGTCTTCTCACTACCAGCATCCCCGAAACCCGCTTGATGCGTACGGATAGTCTCGTTGATGGCCGGGGTGTCGTTCTGGTCGGGCTGGTCTGCCGAGCCTTTGGCAATCAGGGCGGCTAGGAGGGCTGAAAGAAGGGCGAGTGGTGCGGACGGCTTGCTGTTCGCTTCGTACAGCCAAGCCTTTTCGTGTCTTGGAATGTGATTTCGGGACACGAAAGCGTCCCATCCCGAAGGGCACCTCTCGACGCCGTAGCAATTTGCTTCTGGCAACGCGCTCTGTGTCAGCGCTACGGTTGCATCAATGCTTGTCGTGTAATCGGGGTAAGGCTCGTCTCTGAACAAAGTACCGAAGCGACATCCAAGCCAGCTTCGCGATCCGGCGCCGTCAGCGTACAGGATATCTCCATGCCAATATGCTCGGAAACCTTTTTCGAACGCCCATAGAAAAGCGTCCAATTCCCGATCCGGCCCCTCGGCCCGCTGCACACGGTCCTGTAGATCTCGGAGGGTGGCGATGTCGGGGGTCATGCGGCGGCCTCCTGTAGCATGACGGGGTCAGCTCCATCGAACACCACTGCAACCCTGTTCTTCACCCGCCAGAATGGCGGCATCTCGATTGAAGTTACGCGAGAGCGCAGGACGGGGCCGTTCGGTCGATGCTGTTCGGGGATGCGTGCTAGTTCTGACTCCGACAATGCTCTGGCTTCTGTCACGCGCCTTAGTAAGGTTCCTCGCTTGAAACAA
>JASVWD011442940.1:265-21787 GCA_031763745.1 Pionus menstruus
ACCAGATCCACATGCTTCAGACCATTCCGCTCCATGAGGAAGCGTAATACCTCGATTGGGCTTGCCGCTGGAAGGGCGTACATTTCACCTTCATAGCTGCCGATCAGCAGTTCCAGCAGTTCTACTCGTTGCGCGTCGGCTTCGGACAAATCCTGCCTGGCGGTAAGCTCGAAAAGCAAGTCCGTGTAGGCCGCCAGCTCTGCCTCTGTATGGATGACATGCAGCTCCATGAATGGCTCCTTGTCTGAGTCCTTAGTGTCCGTACTTGCGATCCCACTTCGAACGGTCGTCATATTCCTTGTGCGTCAGCACAGACCGGATATACACATGACCCTTGGTATGTGCTTTGGCGAAATGTACGACCGTAATGAGCCGGTAGCGATTATGCCGGAGGTTGAAGACCACATACCCATCCACCCTGTCAGCATCCGCAAAGGTCGCTCGCACCTCTTCGAAGCTGGTCCACTTCGCTGAAGACACCACCGTGACCCAGGCGGACAGTTCGCCTGCTGCATCCTGGTACCGGGCCGCGGCCTCTGAAAGGTGCCTGCGGGTCACGATCACCATGGTTCGAGTATGTCTCTCGCCTCTAAACTTTGCAAGATGTAAATGCCATTCAGATTCATACCGATCAAAGACCTGAGTCACTTCATATCACATTCTGCATCCTTCTTGCTCTTCATGCGTCTCATACCTACGAGATTTTGCTACAGGAGCACATCATGGCCATTCGTTGGGACAAACTTACGGTCAAATCGCAGGAGGCGGTGCAGGCCGCTGCGGCCCATGCCGGGCAAAATGGCAATCCGGAGGTGCTGCCCCTCCATCTGATGGCGGCGCTGCTGGACGACCGCGAGGGCGTCGTGCTGCCCGTGCTCGAAAAGGTGGGTGTGCCGGTGGAGCAGATGCTTTCCGGCCTGAACACCGCCACGAGCAAGCTACCCAAAGTGCAGGGCGGCACGCAGCCGGGCATGGCGCAGTCACTGCAGCGCGTCATGGATCAGGCCTCGAAGGAGGCCGAGCACTTCAAGGATGAGTACGTTTCCACCGAGCACTTGCTGCTGGCGCTGGCGGACGAAAAAGGCCCCGTGCAGGACGCGCTGCGCACCTATGGCGCGACGCACGACGCCATCCTGAAGGCCCTGACCGCCGTGCGCGGCAGCTCGCGCGTCACGGACCAGAACCCCGAGGGCAAGTTCCAGGCGCTCGAAAAATACGCCAAGGACCTGACCGAGCTCGCGCGCCGCGGCAAGCTGGACCCGGTCATCGGCCGTGATGAGGAGATTCGCCGCGTGGTTCAGGTGCTTTCGCGTCGGTCGAAGAACAATCCCGTGCTCATCGGCGAACCCGGCGTTGGCAAGACCGCCATTGTCGAAGGCCTCGCGCGCCGCGTCGTCTCGGGCGATGTACCGGAAAGCCTCAAAGACAAGCGCGTCGTGGCACTCGACCTTGCCAGCATGATCGCCGGAGCCAAGTTCCGCGGCGAGTTCGAAGAGCGCCTGAAGGCCGTGCTGGGCGAGATCGAGCAGTCCGACGGCGAAATCATCCTGTTCATCGACGAGCTGCACACCCTGGTCGGCGCGGGCGCGAGCGAAGGCGCGATGGACGCCTCCAACATGCTCAAGCCGGCGCTCGCGCGGGGCGGCCTGCGCGCCATCGGGGCCACGACGCTGAACGAATACCGCAAGTACATCGAGAAGGACGCCGCATTTGAGCGACGTTTACAGAAAGTACTCGTCCAGGAACCCACTGTGTCGGAAACCATCTCAATTCTTCGTGGGTTGAAGGAGAAATACGAAGTGCATCACGGTGGTGTGCGCATTCTCGACGCTGCAATCGTCACGGCTGCTACTCTTGCCGAACGATACCTTACAGCTCGCAGGCTGCCCGACTCAGCGTTTGATCTCATTGATGAGGCCGCGGCTGCCGCTAGAGTAGCGCGTGAATCTGAACCGGAGGCTCTTAATAACCTTGAGCGAAAGTTCCGACATTTGCAGATCGAAATTCATGCTCTCGAGCAGGAGAAGGATAGGGCATCCAAGACCCGTCTCCGAACTGCTGAGCAGGAGGCAAGCAATATTCAGGAAGAGCTGCAGCCTATGCGTCAAATATACGAAAGCGAGAAGCAGCGGAACCGGCGCATTCAGGATGCCAAGACAAAGTTGGGCCACCTCAAGGATCAGCAGGAGGACGCTGATGGGTCTGGAGATATTACAGCTGTGGCAGTCTTGAGGTATATTACCATTCCAGAGACACAGCAGCAGATTAACATGCTGGAGAGTCAACGCGTCCATGATAACGAAAGAGTACCTTTGCTGGCGGACGAGGTCGGCCCTGACCAAGTTAGCGAGATTGTTGCATGCTGGACTGGCATCCCAGTGACGCGACTCAAGGAAACCGAGAAGGACAAGTTACTGCACATGGAGGAACATCTCGGCAAGGTTGTTGTCGGTCAGAGGGAGGCTGTGGCATCCGTCTCGAACGCCATCCGTCTCCAGCGATCCGGTCTCAGCAACCCCAACTCGCCTCCGAGCTTCTTGTTCTGCGGCGCGTCTGGTACGGGCAAGACATTGCTCACCAAAGCCCTAGCGGAGTTCCTCTTTGACGACCCTAGGGCCATGATTCGGTTTGACATGTCCGAGTATCAGGAGCGACACTCGCTCAGCCGGATGATCGGTGCCCCTCCCGGCTACGCCGGACACGATGCTGGCGGCCAACTGACCGAGTCGCTTCGACGTCGACCATTCTCCATCCTCCTATTCGACGAAGTCGAAAAGGGCGCCAAGGAGGTGCTCACCGTGCTTCTTCAGCTCATGGATGACGGCCGTATCACAGACAGCCAGAGCCGCGTCGTCGATGCCCGCCACTGCATTGTTGTCATGACCTCTAACCTCGGAGCCGAGCACCTCTCTCAACCAAGCGCTGAAGACGGCGAAATCGACCCGCAGATCCGCGAACTGGTCATGGGTGCCCTGCGCAACTACTTCCTCCCTGAATTCCTCAACCGTATCTCCAGCACCGTCATCTTCAACCGTCTTGCCAAGGGAGAGATCCGCAAGCTCGTTGATTTCCGGCTTGACGAAATCCAGCGTCGACTGGAGCAGAGCAACCGCCACATCACCATACAATGCATCGAAGAGGTCAAAGACTACCTTGGAGAGTCCGGCTACTCACCTGCCTACGGTGCTCGTCCGCTTGGCCGTATCATCGAGCGCGAGGTTCTCAACCAGCTGGCGGTCCTTATTCTGCAGGGAAGTATCCAAGACGGCGAACCCGCCCGGATAGTCATGGACAACAGCCGGATTCGTGTCCTTCCCAACCATGAAACTGATGCCGATAAAAACGAAAACAAGGCCGACGAAGATGATCTTGACGTGATCAATGAAGCGGAGATTAACAGCGATGATACTGATCTGTATGACTGAAAATATTTGCTGACCTAGGATATGCCTCTCTGCTTATTGCCGCGGGAATGTTTGCCACTATAGATTGCGTCGCGGATAGATGCTGCGACTGTAGCCACGTCAGTTCGCCGAAAAGGGCACCTTATCATGATTGTCTCCTGGTTTGCAGTAAGGCCCCCGGCTTATGGACGCACTGGTGGCTATCCATGTTACCTACACTATAAACCGCCATGCTCCATGTTCGATAAAGAACGATTCCTACAGTGTGGATTCACTCACCTGCAACATGTGCCGGTCCATCCGACCTTCCTTTCAAGAGCCCCAATATAGCACTGAGGTACAACTCTCTGATCATATAATATTAATCATGTACTACAGTTCCTACGTGGAAATATTGGGAATTTAACACTGCTCAGTAAACTGATTCTTTATATATCAGAGATCTGTACAAACATCAATATGTGCTTGGTCGCGGAACTTAAAACATTAACAGGCTAGAACTCTTCTGGCATACAACTGAGTGTCCACCGAGAAGGAGGGATAAAGCAGCCACTGGCAACCAGCTCTGCTGATATTAAGGGATAGTCCAAAAGCCCCAGATATATGCTCTTGTGTCAGGGTTAATGGATGGCTTTTAAGAGGAGCCACGTAAATGAATCGCTAGTTTTATGTAAGATGCCAGCCCTGGCTCTGCCACAAGTAGGACAAGCAGACACATGTATGCCACCCAAGCATTGCAAGCCTGTCGAAGAGCTTCATGTCATCATTCTGCTTGACTAGGAACTGACAGATTATTTATCCTCCTTAATGTAGACGGCCTTTAATCCTAAATACATTTATGAGACTACAATCCAGGTCAAGATGGTCCCTCCTTGTTGGCTCAGAACGCTTGTTTTCCTAAGCCTGTTTATCCTGCAGTCGTCAAGCTTCGGGACGACTCAGGGAAGAGCCCTAGGACCTCGCCAAAATATAACCATTACCTTGACTACCACTTCTACACGTACTAGCTGCGGTTGTACAGAGTCTCCTACCACTTCAACTACGTCGCTGAGCACTGTGCCTACCACAACCACTTCGTCTATTTTGTCTACTGTGACCACGGAAACGTCTTCCACTATAGAATCAACTTCAACTAATTCGTCTAATGAAGAGACAACTTTGCCAGCAGAATCCACCTTGTCTACATCGTCTGCCGAGTCGGTTTCCACTACAGAATCAAATGCTCCACCCCCGACAAGTTCGACCACTTTATCGACTTCAGCAACAGACTCGTCTTCGATTATAGAATCGTCGGCAACTGATCCTCCTAATACAGAGACAACTTTACCAACAGAAACCACCTCGACAACCTTATCTGCCTCAACTACTGAGACAGTTTCAACTACCTCGACCAAGCCAGCCACAGCGCCAACTTCAGCATCAGAACCCACTCCACTCCCTACTGAAATAACGCTTACTCTACCCACGACCAGGACTCTACAGGGCACAGACACGGTTATAGAAAATGTCACCACAACTATTACAACGACAGCTCCTCCGGAGACAGCGGCAGAGACAGCGCCAGACACTGTCATTGTGACGGTTACTGTGACCGTCGATGATATGGAAACAACGCACGCGGTTTCCAGCCACGAAACAAGCACATCTTCTCTATCGCTGTCAATATGCCCCTCACGCACCATAAACCCAACATATACCCCTCATTATCCATTACCAACCGACTATACGTGGGGATGCCGGCCGGGGTATCTCTGCCAGCCTCGCAGGACAAAGCAGGACGGAGAATGCAACTTCGAAGCGGGCCCACCCGCCGACACCTTTATCTGCCCACCGGATCAATGTATGATCAGCCCACCACTGCTCGCCCCGCAGCAGGACTGGGAGACATCTCCCGGGACTTTCAACATCTCAAGCGGCTATTATAACCTGAACCCGCATCTATTCGGACTGGACTATGGTATATTTCGCCTACCACAGGAACCAGGGCTGAAGGTCCGGGAGCAACCAGACTCGGTGCCAGGTATCTGCTACCCAGAGTGCAACGATGCCATACTAGAAGCAGAGTCCAAGGGAAAATCAGAACAGCTCTGTGAACCCGGCTCAGCTTTTAACCAATTACAGCGCAAGTGCAGAGAGTGCTACACAGCCTATGGAACCTCCAGAGCAGCCATTTCGAATCTTCTCATCAACTTTCAGCAATTTCTGTCGTATTGCAAACACCTCCACATGAGCGCAGGGCCCGTTGCTTCATTGCATACCGGACGTCAAACCCAGTCCGCCAGTCCCTCCAGGGCTCCAATACAACCAACCTCTACTGGAGACCCAACCTCTACTGGAGACCCAACCTCTACTGGAGACCCAACCTCTACTGGAGACCCAACCTCTACCGGAGACCCAACCTCTACTGGAGACCCAACCTCTACTGGAGACCCAACCTCTACTGGAGACCCAACCTCTACTGGAGACTTAACCTGGCCTACCAGTTCCTCCAGCTTGACAGCAGCGGAACCTTCTGAGGGCATACATCCATCATATCGGCCTCAGTATACCGGGTCTGCGCCCAAACATGGTTTTATAACATTCTGTGATCCCTGCTATTCAGCGTTCCTGGCTGCTCTCGCTGTTATCTGGATATAGTCTGGTATTTTGCTTCTAGCAGATGGATAGGCAGGATGCGTTGGTAATGCTGTAGAAGTATCTATAGTCGCGATATCAAGTGAAGAACGTGAACGGGCGGTCTCGGGTAGGACTTTCCCGACCCTGCGTTCTAAGCGCAATAATATGACGTTTCATCTCCCCAAACAAGTTGTTAACCTGGGAGTAGTGTATCAAGGTCCCTTCTCGCCGAGCCTAGAAGCCTCCAGAAGATGATATTCCCCAGACCACAAAACCGTAGCGTACTGGCCAGGTATGTGTATGACCATTGTGCCGGATCCTCTTCCTGGAGCGGAGTGGATGGACCTGCTGTGAACAGTGCGTGGTTTGCATTCTGCAAGCAACGTATGAAGATTGCCATCTAAGCCTTGTGGATGACACTCGGGTTCGAGATCTTGTCAATATTAAACCAACACTGTTACAGGAGACTGCGGTTGTCTGAGGAATCCCTGATACTCCAGCGGAAACCCACCGGAGCTTGTACACAATATAATCATCCCTGAAGTCGATTGTTTGTGGTGTAAGCTCCAGTAGCGAGAAAACAGGAGAAGCTTGCCAAGGAGGTCTCGTCGTCAAACTAGTCGGGAAGCCCAGGATCAATGCTTGTCAGTTAACCATGACACCAGCTATTTAGCAGAGGGCAGTAGTTAGAAAGCCTTCAACCGCTTTGGCAATGATGATTGCCCGAGTGAAGCCCGGGTGTTTTAACTGAAATTGATCTCTGGGTAACAGTTAATGATTTAGGTTGTTTCTCGACTTAGGTATGAGAGAATTCTGATTATAAAGACTTGTAAAACCCTCAGGTAGCCCCATCGTCTCATTGTAAAATATACTGGGCGCCCTGTTAGTGCTTGGGCGGCAGTTGGCAGCATGTCAACCAGGGGAGGTGGAGGCCGAAGCTTAGTCATACCGATATTCAGCACCTCGCTCCGATCCCCCTGATCAACACCAAATATCTTGATATTTCGAATCCTTTGGAGTAGCTATTTCGAATGGCCTAATAAGGAAGGAGACTGAAGCCATTGGAAGCTATAGAAACCTTTACATAGTCATTCTTTTAGAGGGCAAGCCTCAATTTAATCTAGTTCCGATTTCGAAAGGTCCGATGCCTGCTGAGTAATCCCCCATTAGACGCACCGTAGCTCATACAGCATTAGGGTCATGTGATGGATGAACTGTAGTTTCGCGATGATCGACATGATCACCGGGAGGATACCCACGTGGTAAAAATGATAACAGAATAGGCCGGCCCTAAATAGATAGTAGTTCAAAGCAGCGGTGATCTTCAGTCACCCACAGCACACCATATGTTGGAAGCTAATATATGCAAGTTGAAATATAAAGTGCAGATCTTTCATCTGCTAATTAACATACGCTTCCCCAGTTTGACTTAGAGAGGTACCATCCAGTAGGTAATTATCTGCGGTCATAAAGTATGCATACCGCCCTATATTGCATTGTTGATCAAGCCAAGGAAGAACCTGACGCAGGAACTCCACTGACGATGTAGGGTCATGAACAGTGCCTGTCATATCCTCAGCAAGCGCAAATTCGGTCACCCACAGCTCATCCAGTCCGTGCTGGGCGGCGAGTGTCTGGGACTTCGTTATGTGTTCCTTGAAGTCATCCGCGGTGGCACCGTACCAGTGGACTGCCATGACACTGATCTCGCAGTCGGAACAGAGTTTGAGGAAATTTCCCATCCAGTCCAGCCCGTCAGCTCCATTGGTAGTTGCAGGGCTCACCAGTTGTGCGCGATCCACAAACGGGGTTATGTATTGCTTATAAACCGATGCAGCATCAGAGGGGCTCATGTTTGCCTGCTCTGAGTGATCCGGCTCGTTAAAGCCAAGTATATGAGTGCTACCATCGCGGACTGCGCTGTCGATCCGGTCCAGAGTTTCTTCGTCATACCGCGATCCCCACATCATAGGCACAAATTCAACTCCAGGTTCACCATTGCTTGACGCGTCCCAGTTATATGCCCAGCTAATCTTCCCACCCGAGGCCAAGACTGAAACGGCGGATGAGTTGTTGTAGGCTGCACCACGCTTGCTACGGCAATTTCTCCGAGAAAGCTCGGGGTGGGCGGAGGCATGGTCAAGGTCTAATATAGTCACTAGAAGAAGCAACAGCGGTGAAAAGGCCGTCATTGCTAGATCTGTAATGCCTTGCACCCTTGGGTGGGTGTGCTGATTCTATATTCTCATATTATTGTAAGCTATAAGCCTGCTACCTGCTATAAATAGTCCAAAGAGAGTACTGTACCTTGTGGCCCGCTGCCAATAAATTGCCTAACATGCTATCATTAACACAATGCTACTGTGGGGGCTGCAACTTATGGCCTGGCCTGCGGATTTCTCCTCGGAAAGCCATGCCACGTAGAATTTTGTTTGTATGGCACCACTGTTAATAGATGAAGACAGGCTGCCGAAATAGATCCATTTCGGAATATTTATACCACCATCCCTCTCCATGATTTATTGGTAGGCAGATGCGTAGTAATAGAGTCTGGCAGCACTTCAGTCCGCTAGCACAGCCATCAACAAGCCAAATCAACCCGTGCTCCATTGTACGTTTATGGGATGGCCCCCCCAGAGACCCCTTGACTCTCACCCCGCTAGCAAGCACGCACTGGCCAACGAGTGTGACGATTGTCTTCGAGCAAGGACCATGGGCCAGTAATGACCCACAGCCAGTAGCGCCCTATTCTCTGGCGGTCCGCCGGATCCCTGTTGTTTTCACCACAGAGGGCACAAGGAACCTGGTGTAATATCCTTAAGACCCTGAACATGAAGCAGCTATTAGGTAAAAGGAAGGAAGACGCATATAGAAAACCTCTAGTTAGTTTCCTGCGCTCTCTGACTGGAGAATCGATAGTACAGTATCAGCACCGCGCTGTAGCCTTGACAATGGATACATTCTAGGCCCTTCTTCTGATTTCTGTAAGTCTAAAGGTTTATTTCACATTTCGTTTGTAACTATACAAGCCCGCAACTAAATTCTGTTAGTTAGAGCCAGTTTACCTTCTTTGGCAGGGCCGATAAATTGTATGATCGCAGCATGTCGGGCGTGTATATCCCTATAAAATCCGAACAGTAACCGCAACCCAACGTGAACAATATCCACATATAGCATATCACGAGACCTGTCAAAAGGCGCTTATGTTTCTTCTATTAGCGCGCGTAGAATAATCATGGACCCCTGTCGCAAACCTTAAAGTAGCCTAAACCTATTTTGTCCAGGTGCTGACGTCATCAGGCGTCATAGTTAACTATGTCTTGCGTTAGGCAGGGACCTCAAAACATTCCACCTTTAACTTTGGTAGGCGATAGGCAAGGCAACAACCTGAATTTCCAAATTACTCACCAGCATCACCTACAGCCGGCAGACTAGAGCGTTGTCGTGTCTGTTTATCCATCTATAGCGAATACACAATGGCCTATTTTATAACTCTGCTAAGTTAGATGGTGTGGGGTGTGCCCATTGGCCGGTACACATATTTTCTGATTGCCTTTACCAAGAGCGGACACGAGCTCGAAAAGCAACAAAAACACAAGTACGCGGGATACTCTCCACACGGGGTGCATGACGGATCTCATAATATTTGTACGTGATTTTCTCGTCGAATGGACCTACATAGAAGGTACAGGAACGAAAGCCGATGTGTCGCCGAAATCACATAAAAGGGGTTTCAACTGTTGAGCGGGTTCAACTTCCCCGCCGAAGGCTCCCATGTATAGGAGCGTCCGGAGCGAAGCAAATAAACTGCACCTATGTTTACATGTATCATACAGGATTGGTGATACCGTACACGTCACCCAAGCTGACCTCGAATATAAATTGGATGCCGCGTCCTCCTCACAGAGTACATACTGGACTGACTCCATCAATTCAAAGGTTCTTTTTCTAATCATACTACGTTGTCGTGAGAACCGCCATTATGAAGTTTTCTCTCGTTCTGAGTGTGACACTGGCCGGCTTCGCGGCTGCTACTCCGGTGGCCACAGTCGAAGTCTCTGAAATATTCAACGGTACTACCAGAGGAACCCCCGCGAAGCTCGGCTGCTCCACCCCGGGTATGTGGTCCTGCTGCGGACTCTCCGATGGCACAACCGGAACTTGCGAGTGCGGCCCTACCGGAGAATGGCAGCAGACCGCGGTGTGCGGCATCTCGAGCTCGTGCTGTACCTTGACGGACTTTGTGCCGCATTGTATATGCTAAGCCGCTCTCGAAGTGAGAATTCCTTTCACTCGCTGTGTAAATGTTAAGTTAGGGGATACAGGGTGGGAATTCTTTATTGTTAGGTATGCAGAGATAATTGACGAGGTGGCATATATCATTAGCAATTTATCCATTATCCTCGCTCCTTCTTATTCAATGGACTGCGGGCTACTAGAACCTGATTGCGTCTGGAGAGCGTGCTCAATAATAACCAGCTCAAGCCATCTTAAATTATTCGAGCTTGTGACTAAGTCTTGCATTCTACTTTTTGTAATAAATATCTCAAAGAGTGCAAGCACTCCATTGGCATCTGGCTACTCATGGAATCTACCGAGACAATACTCTCCTACTGACGTGGTATCTGCCCACCCCGTTCTTGACCACATAGGTTTATCCGAGGCCTGGAATTCCCCATTTCCAACCTTTTTGTGTGGCGTATGCATAGACAGTCTCACAGAATCGCACATAATCACACCGACCAAACTGACCTATACTTGGGCTTCACCTGTACGTCTTTACGAAGCTGGGTCAGAGCCTCTTTGTCTAATCCTTCACACCGGCCGTCATAGGCTTCATGCAAGGACCAGTGTCGCTCTGCCACCGCCAGAACACCCTATCTCGGACATCGTAGACCCAACACGCTCAGTTCTCATCTTACCCAATGAATGCTGTGTTGACCCTCTAAATCAGTGGCGGCTGATCAGATCCATTGATTTATGGTGTCCTAAGTTGTTCAACCGAAAACGGTATTTTCAACAGGATGTCGCCGCGAACGCTCGCCCCAATCTCGCGTCTCCGGCATTTTGCAGACAGTGGATCACCAACCATCCGTTTTCTCGCGAAGTCAGGGCTGTTCTCGCAGGACCATTCGATGCAACGAAACCCATGGGTCGATATCCCTTCAATTTCCGGCTTTTCCCATAGGTGTTTAATGGACGTATGATCTTATTCTCCAACATGTCCGATGAGCACAGACAGTATATTTCTTTGTCTGTCATTAGACACGTCTCGATTGAATAATCGGTTGAATACCAGAACGTATCGAATGATGTGTCCCCTGTTTGATGTATGACCACTCATCGACCATCGGACTGGCGTCGATGGAATTGTTCTGTTGCTTTCAGGCCCCGCTCATACTGAAACGCTTGCTCTGTGGGAAAGTAATTTTCTCGGTTCAAGTATCGATGCATTTCAGACTCGCTATCCCGGTTTATTGCCAAGTCCAGGCGGTTTGGCATCACAGAAACGCCGGCAACGACACCAAAAACAAAGGGCCCAAATATAAAAGATTGTGTTTCACCTAGAGTTCGACAAAAGCCATCCACGGAAGAAAAGAACTCGGATAATCTCTGTGCTGCACGTGCACTGATACAACCGCGGCATTAATTGTAAAGGGAATGGCAAGTGACTGATAGACGAACTCGGCTGCGCACATCTAAATATTCGTATATGATGAGGATCAGCTCGGCAGGTAAACGGCCCAGGCCAGTCATGCTTAAACTGTGAAAATTAGTTTTCAAGCTGCTGAGTGTACCCATTTGAGGTCAACATCCTTACCTTTTTATCTGCGATCCATTAGAGAATCAGTTTTGGTAAATATGCCTTGAGGCCCACCCATTCGCCGCAGAAGACATCCCCACCGTCCGCCCCCGCGTGCCTGCCATGCGTGGCGGATTCCCGACAATGCCACAAAACGCGGGTGAGCGGCGGGCGAACTTGGGCCCGCCTTAGCTGCGGTGTATAACGAAAAGTCACTGGCCATAACTATTTTGGTGTATTTCGATGTAGATTGAACAAGCAGACGAAATACAGCGCTGCCTATCTTAGTACACAGAGCACCTACAGCTGAGGCATTATTCTACAGGTGGAATGCTGCGGTGTCGGACAACTTCGAGTGCCACACCCACAAGTGGCCGAAATCCAGAGCCATCAGGTTGCCAGATCTTGGTCGTATCGAACACACCATAGAGGCTGAAGCAATGTGGAAATGAGAAGTCACTGTGCGTTACTGTAGACACTCTTTTGGGAGGTTAATTTTTTTTTTGTTAGGTATACACGGATCATTGATGGGGTTGCAAAAAATAGGTATGAAGGGTCCGAGGTGGCATATATCATTGGCAATTTATCCTTTATCCCTGACCGTCCATCATGATCGTCCTACGTGTATGTGATAGATCATGGCTGAGATGTGTTTAACACACTGATGCCTCTTGTCATGAGTACTGTTCTAATTATAAAATGCTAACTACTTTAAACCAACCGGTACTTACGTGAGAGACGTAGTTGGGATATTATATATAAATACGATCTTCCACGCTGATGATATAGTTCCTACTTGTGTTTATACACATTTTTACATGATGACAGCAAGTACGTCCCCTCCTCCCAACATTCTGTACGTCAACGCATTAACGCGGTTATAGGAGGCACGGGCGGGAAGGGTCTTGGAAAAGGTGGTGCTAAGCGCCACAGAAAGATCTTGCTGCCCTCGGCGAGAAAATGGAGGCTTATAAAGGATCGTTAGGAAATGAATTTTCTCTAGTATCTGTTAAGCTATTATAACAAAAGGATTTAGTCTTCACTAGCCCTAACTCTCAAATCACCAGTTCCTTCGCATAGAGTACAGTAACAGTTATACGATCAACAGGTGTGTTAAACAGATACATGCTGTCTTCTGAAGAGGAATCACTGTCCGTAGTGAGGTCGTTACAGTCGGCAATGCCGTTAACCTTGAATAATTGGAATACTGTCAATGTTCGAAATGGAAATTGTGAAGTCACCTGTCTAGTAAGACACGCTCGATGAGCTATTTATAATAAGCTTGTGACTATTCTTGGGAGCTGGTCAAGCAGTCGGGAAATGCGTTACTGCACGGCCGCAATGCAGTGAGATACTAAAAGGCATGGAATTACCACTGGCTCGTCATACCGGGTTATAATGAGTAGTTGCTGATGCTCGATCACGCCCAATATCAACTCGACAGCAGCCGCTCTCGATGTAAGTGGTCCTTTAGCAGTCACTACTCATGTTAACACCGCCAGACTATACGAGAGCAATCCTAGGGTCTGGCGTGTCTGGATACGTCATCTCCGCCCACGACCAGCATATGCGATGGTTCGCTATTAAGGTCTCACACTTCTTGGAGGCTGCGGAGCACGAGTACCGGATTCTAAAGACGCTGGCCGCGATGGACCCTGGAAAGGGTCTCCAATTTGTACAACCGGTGGACTTTTTCATCGACAAGGGAAGGAGTTTTCTGGTGACAGAAATACTAGGTTCCAGCCTGTTTGACTTTCTAAAGAGGAACAACTTTGCACCGTTTCCTCTGCCACATGTCAAACAGATTGCTCGTCAGCTCTTTGATGGTATCCAATGTAAGGTGCCTCCCTCTTTCCGGCATGGCATGCGCTGAACTGTCCAGGTCTCCGGAATCTCGGCTTGATTCATGGAGATCTCAAACCTCAGAATATCTTGCTGATCAGTGATCAATATTCTACATGGTATAGACAAGATCGGTCGGAATATCGAACGCTGCTGTATACAGGGCTGAAGTTGATTGATTTTGGCTTAGCAACATTTGATGACGAGTGTCATCAACCCGTGGTTGGGTCTCGACCTTACCGGGCTCCGGAAATTATTTTGAAGCAGGGCTGGAGCTTCCCTAGTGACATGTGGAGTATTGGCTGCATTGTTTTTGAGCTTATCACGGGCCGAGTGTTGTTTAGACCCACTAATGATGCCGAGCACTTATGTATGATACACCAGGTTATCGCCGATCACGCTGGACGTCCGCCCACGGCCTCCTTTGAGCCCATTACACTTGCCGCAGGGCCCGTCGCCCACCAGTGTTCCCTAACTATCGACAACCCCATCGCCCAAATCAATCCGATCGATCCTCTGCTTGTTGACCTACTCCGTCGAATATTTGTGCTAGATCCATGGAGGCGAATGACTCCGCAAGAGGCCCTTGCACACCCTTGGTTTGGGTATCTTTGAAAGGCGCCCGAGTGCGGAGGGCCTACATCGCTAAACCATGAGTGGTGCTTCATTTTCAAAGGGTGTTTAGGGCAGAAATTCAGGGTACCTGGTGTTGCATGCAACGCAGGATATGCGTGATAATTGATCACACCAGCACTAGGATAAAATGACTTAGCTTTAGACTACTTGGTCCCTATCGTAACTACATGGTTTGCAACAGGGGGTTCCATGTCAAAGGATTCTACGTACGGACGTCCTGATATCTTGTCATACTTGGTATCCATTTAGGTTCACAGATAGTCCAGCATTGGCCGACAATGGTCAGGTACAAGTATTCCTCCTCGGCCGCGGAATCTCCTTCTCGGGCACCGACAGCTTCACCAGTGGCCTTCATTGTATAGTACAATATTCCTTCGGCGTTATCTTCACGCGTAACAACAAAAAGAGCATGGAAACATGGTATTAATATCATTACCAGCGGAAATGGCCTTTTAAAAACTCCTAACTCCGTCACGGTGGAAACTTCTACAGGAGTTTTTAAGTAGCCGGAAATCCTGAAGGTCTGTTAGAGATGTGAAAGTCGCTATTGCATGACTGGGCGGACCCTCCAGTCGGTGAGGAAACCTTAGGCATTTAGCCTTAATCCAGACAATACTATCCCAGAAAACTTCGAAGACTGATCAACCGAAATCCTACGTGTAGGGTTCCGATGAAAGTCTACAGGTGATTCGGGTCAGAGAAGCATCGGCAAGGACATTATGATCAGACAACACTTACATCTTGGCTGCTGCTAATTATGACTGATTGGAGCCATAATATTTGTCCATCGCCAAGCTCAATCGCTCGGTTACACAATGCAGTGTTCCGCGGGGATTCCACTTGACCGGCATGAAGACGCGAGAAAGGTAGGGAGAGAGGTTAGTGTGCGGGAATGGCCTGAAAACGCTCCGAAGACATATTCCGCAGGCCTACAGAAAGGTTTTTTAAGCAACGGATTATCCAAATGGCCCGCGAAGCACCAGTGGATCCGATATAACATTTTTGGCAAAAGATTCCTTGTCGACAATCGGCTGGACTCCACCGATTTATACACTGGATCTGTTGTTTTAACGACATTTTGCTTTAGCTGGAGTCTGCCTTCCCTAGTTTGTTCCCCTAACTGCTCAGCGGAGAGTGTGCGCTCTTCACGTGGATTGCAAGGATCACTGGCTGACGAAGTTACTGTTGCACTGTGCGAGACGCCGCATATCTCAAAGCCCACCGGCAGAGTGTCATGGGCCAGTGCCTTTATTAATCCACAGACCAGACTCAGATTCATTTTCGGTTTCTGACGACTAAGACAGCATTCCCCCAGGAGGGGCCAAATTAATGGGGTTGGTAACTAGAATGGCAGTGGTTGCTTCGCGGATGTACAGTACCAGATATAAGGCGAGATGTGATGTTGCCGAAACAAGCAGGCAGAGATACATACTTTCGACTGTTGTGGACAATCGACCTTGTATATCATATCACCCGCTCCTACGCTACTGGGGGTCATGTATGAAGTGATATTATATCTACATAGTACATAACTCAATACTGCTGTTTTATTTCTATTCATTTCCTCGGCTTCTTGTCACCCTTTGTCGCCCTACCTCATTGTACGGGTTCATGTCGCCGAGTTTTCCTGACCGCGACCGCTCTTTGGACCCGGATCAGGAACACGCGCGGTTTGTTTCCCTCCTGTCTGATCCCCAGGGGCCTCGCTGTGTAACGCTTTCTTGACCATCTAGTAGTTTAAACCATCCGACTACTTGCGGTGGCTTCCCATCTTCGAATATGAGCTCGCGCTGTTTATATGTATCCTTTCTACGTTCATTCGTTTTGTCATCATACACTGTATACATTCCGTTATTCTCATCCTGACAGGTTCGGATCTGGTACATGACTCCGGTGTTGCTGATACCGCCATAAGCAGTGCAGAATTGACGTGGGTTGTCGTTATGCCTCCAGATGAGGTAGAATTTCCGGTTCACCGCCAGCCCACAGCGGTGCTTCGAAGCTTCCCATGATTTGAAGATCTCTTTGTCCCATCTTTTTGGCTTGAGCCCGGTTAGCATATGGCCCGAAGAAATGGAATGGAGACGATCGTACGTTATCCAATGTTTCGGACTTTGGCTTTCGCCCTTGAGCTGGCGCTCGTTTCTTTGTAAGGGCTTGAGTTGGTCGGGGAGCTGACTTGGTATCTCGCTTCCGCAAAACGCGACTCTGACCCTGGCTACCTGCCTCATGACCCGCCACCAACGGAGTCTGCTTTTCTGCATCGGTCACATCAATGCCTTTATTCATGGACGTACCTGACTGTGTCTTTGTGTTGGATACTGTATGCTCTAATGCCCCTCCTAGATTCGGCATGTTGAAGCCCTTGGTGCAGCCCATTTGAGGTAAAAGTGTTACGTGCCATTTTCCCTCCCCTCCCCAGAAGAATGGCTGGCCGTCATAGGTGGAAAAACCTTCCATTTCGCTTTTCTGATTACAGATCTCCTCGTATGTCTTTAAGGCGTCATCTATATTCTTGCAAAGTCTTTTGTGATATGAGAGTGGCGCTGTCAAACGAGCCCTGGCGCTGTAGACTTCGTTCTTCCTGGAAATCCAGATCAGGAAGCACTCTTCTTTCCCTGCAATTGGCCCAACAAAGGTCCTCATGGTTTTTCTGTCGGCGTTTTCATACGAGAGGTAGGTTTTTTCAGTCCATAGACCGCTACTTTTTGGAAGCCCTAGTATCTCTTTGCAGGTTTTCATGTTCATTGGCTTGCATTTACCACAGAAAAACAAGATAGGATACCCTTGATAATCTTCTGTTAGTTTCTTCTTTTTCGTGTCGACGAGTTCTTGTAGATCCTCTGAGATTCAAGGTTAGAGACAATGCGTATATCGACCGAACGAAAATATGGAAACCAACCTGGGGGGTAACGTGCGAGGGTATGAGAGCATGCCTGAATTTTGGGGGCCATAACAGCCAAATCTTGAAAGGGAACGCAGCTTTTATATTACAGCACAGGCGCCTACATTTTGGCGACTTACATTTATACCAGAGTCTAAAAAAGGGTAGGGCCAATCCACCGGATTATAATCACGTACAGTTCGATCTAGCCCTAGTCTTCCTGCCTACTTATAAGGTATACTATGGCCGACCCCACGAAAGTTAGCTACCACAACTAGAGCTATCATTCTTCTATAAACAATAAAACGTGCTACTACATGACAAATTTAGAGCGCGTGGCGGCCTAGTTGTCCAAGACGGCGGCGATGGTGCCTTCCTGTGTGGAGCTTGCTTACTTTGTACTCTCCCTCCTAAACGTTGTTGAACGCATCCCCAGCATTCCTCCTAAATCCTTGACGCAGAGCGACTAGCTTCGGATAGTCGATTAGGACGTGTACTACCTTCGCTCCACATTCACATTTGTCGTCTTCACGGTAGGTTCTCAATTGTAGGGCTTTATATTATTCCCACCTACAATTCGTGAGAAGCATGATGTTTTCAGGCGGTATAAATTCGTAAACAAGTTAGCACTCGATATCCGTGGGACAACAATCTCTTTCCCATGTTGACAAAGCTTCCAAAGTTTCCGTTTCCTCGGCAGTCTCCATTGATTCATAAACTTCTCTAGTCCAAGGGCCGGGACCTCGGATGTCGCTGTTTGACCTAAGAATGTTTTATTAACCAGCCAGTACCTTTTGAAAGTGCTTACAAGTTGTCTGACTGTATATCCTGTGAATTATAGTGCTATAGACCTTAGCTATCGAGTGTTAGTATGTTTTGTGCCAAGTGGGCTTTTAGGTTCAGAAGCTTGCCTTTTACATGATGAATCTTTTAGGATCTCTGATATGTTTTGTTCAGCAATCGAAATACATATCGCTGCGCACATATTAGCATATTATATAAAACAAAACCTCCAAAAGTTATTAGTCTTGCGTGAATTGTCTGGAAGCATGCCCACAAGCCACAATTCGTACTGTCAGCTTATTGTTTTTTGGTCCTCTGAGCGCAAGTCGTCTTTAAATATTTAAATAATGGATGTAATTAAAGTTGGGGCAGAATACAGCTCCCACAATAGTCAATTCACTAGTAAGTTATCAAGCTTTTAGATATAATTGGGTCCTAGAGACAGCTCATCAATGCGAGCTAGATTTAGCTTTTGTCTCGCCAGTTTCTTCGCCTAGAGCTGACTAACTGGTATATCAACGTTCGAAGTTGAGAAGGCGTTTTCAGGAAACTCCGGGCATGGCATAAAAGTCAGAGTGTATAGTTTGGAAAGACAAGTGGCCGGCCCTCCGCTACACTCCGGGAGGCCGGGCCGCTCCTCTAGGTAACTGGTAGCCTTCGGTGGGATATTAAAGCTGCTTAGTTGCCAGCCCCTTTATTTCGGCAGGGTATTAAAAGTAAAGTATTAAATATAACAACATCCACCTCGAATATAACTCCGTGCGTAAAATTTATGATGCTGGACTCTGAACTACTTTCCGCAAGATGGGGGGGGGCTTGCTCAGGCGTCTACTATTGGTTAGCCACACCCATGTTTTGTTTACCAAAAAGAAAACAGGAACTAATTCATACTATAAAGATTCATGCACAGTTTATCCTTTCGTCCGCTCTTGCGCTGTTCTGGAATATCATCCAGAGCCCGTCTTCTGCAGTAGGTTGCGATATTCGGTTACTGGAGATGTTTAGGCGGTTTTGTGACAATTGCTCGGAGGGTGCGCCTTTGCCGCTGCTTTGTATCTTTGAGAAGCTCTTGGGATGCTTCTTTATTTGCCTCGTAGCAAGCACTAACATATGAATTTGAATATTCCAACGCAACTAAACAGTCCGTTCCTCCCACTGCAACCCATAAGCCAAGATTCAAGATCAGTCTTGGTCGCACCCATTACATTAAGCGCGATACTCCAGACAGCCAAACTGGAGTGCCGTTTTCACACTGCCAGAACTAATCTTCCTCAAAGATATCATAAATAATATCACCGGCGCTATACAGCTCCATAGGCCACCCCGCATTCTGCGGTGGACCCGTGCAATCCTCAGCCCACTGGATCTCAGCTTGATACCACGGGTTGTCTGCATCGGCATGGAACTTGCCAAAGTCCCATGCGATGGTACGATTGCTGGAGCTGGAGTCAAGAAATTTGACGCTGGCTGGTATCCCGTCGAAATCTTTTGCGAGAGTTTTAATCATCCCCCGGTCGAATACCGGGGGTGTCAGAGTCTTTTTTATGATGCAGTCGATGCTGTAGATCCTCGTTGGGTTGTATGGCATAGGGAGAGGGAGATCTGAGTCGGTAGATATCTTGAAAAGCGTTAGCTAAACCGCGGGCTTCGATATGGCCTCGGTGAATGTGATATAGTGGTCTGGATAAACTTACCTCCCCGGCGGATGCGCTCGAAAAAGCGGCTAGGGCTAAAGTCGTCGTGGGTGTCGTTGTCGCTGCCGATACCGGACATATGCCCGCGTATAGTAGATCGTCAGTACCCTTATTCCGCTCGCCAATTCCTTTCTCCATTATCCCGGAGAACTCCCAGGTAGCGAGCTCTATTCTATTCACCCACAGACGCCAGCGGCCAACAGGGAAGAGCTTGTCACCGACTCGGTCGTAGCGGACGATCTTGCTGGCTTCCATATGCGCCTTCCCAGCGCTATTCCGGGTATCCTCGGACCGATCTATCACAGCAATTTTATACGGCAGTGTCATGGGCTCCTGGGCATCCTGCTCGGATCCAGCGGGATACAGGTACTCCTACAGCCAGTTCGACAGCATAGCCACCTTGTCCGGGTACAAGATCGGCCCGCTCTCATCCTCAAGGTTTTCAAACGGCGAAACGATAAATATTTTCGGCTGGTTCGTGAAATGCAACGGGCCAGGCTTCTCGGCCGTGCCTACAAGCCCCTCAATCGGATCGAGAAATTCCGAGTGCCCATAAACCAGAGCCTCAAACGTGGCCTTTCGGAAGAGCTCGTCGGACGTGGGGACGAACTGCCCGCGCTGCGGCTCCCGCACAAACATGGCGATTTCATAGATATGCGAGACATATGCACCCTGCTTCAAGACGATGAAGACGCCCGTGCACCCGTGCATCCGCGGCAGTATGGAAGTCCTCGAATCCGTACCATTTCCCGCTAATGTCGTTTTCGGAGTGTATGTACCAGGACCTCCTCGCGTTGAGCTTAACAAGGAGGGCGACAAGGTAGTTGTCTAGCTGTTTGCTCTGCTTAGCATAGTCCATGAGCGGGCTGGTTGGGAATGGAGGAGCCGATTGCTGCGTGGGCTCGACGAAGTAGTCCTTGCGAGGTGCTTCCGTGGATTGTGCGCTCGCTGTATTGACTGGGATCGTGAGGCAGTTAATTGGGGCAACAGTGACCCATGTTGCGGACCCGTCTGCGCATTCTGGGCCGCCGCAGATATTCGCCCCACATGGCTCTCGCCGGGTGCTGGCAGTATTGGCGCCTGATGTGGTCGGCGTTTGAGGGTTTTGACGTTTGAACCGACCGTTCTGGGCGGTCTCACCCTCGTTCACAATCTGAGTGGGCCTTGTATGATAGGGGCGTGTGTTGGTGGCCATATCAATCGGCGTTATGGGTAAAATGGTATGATCGTCCCCATAGATTTTGCGAGGTGTGACAGGGTCGTTTATCACTCCAACGGCAGGGGCGGTGACAATATATCCCCGGGAATCACAGGTCTTGCCTAGAATACAGTCCGCGTTGTTGCGGACATTGTTATCGTTGACAGTGCCGGGAGAGGGCAGGACAGGAGTATCAGATGGGGCAGAAATGGCTACTACTGCGGCTACGAGCTGAGCAGCAGAAAGCAAGAGATAAGCATGTAGCAGGGGAGGATACCCCATCGTGGCGATGTGTTCGGAGGAAGGAGAGGTCAGAGATGAAGGCGCTATTTATGTCTTTGCTTCCCGATTAAGGACATACCAACCCTCGTTGCCTTGCCGTGGGTTACGATATTTGATAGTCTACTGCCGGATTTTATGCAAAGCAAATCATGCACATAGCGGAAGAGGAATGTAGATGGCTCTATCCGGCAAGTTCCACCCTTATTCCGCGGTCCGTGCTTTGTTAAATTCTTTCGCATGCTGTAATGGCCTCAATCATGATATATATCTTGCCCCTTTTCATCACCTCCCTTTCAAGGGTTTGTAACCAGAGATTTACCCGTTTGGTAAAAAGTGAATAGCTGAAGACATTTTCTGGTAAACCGAAAGACACAGTAGGA